>QRAM01000054.1:1544-100152 GCA_013436055.1 Halocynthia roretzi | reverse complement strand
TAGTAGACGTTGATAGGTCCCCTCCTTGAATGAGTGACATGTTTTACTGAAACTTCAAACTCAACATTCAAGCAATTACCTGCAGTAATAATAAATACAACAGTGTAACTACATAAGCCACTAACATATCTTTCAGTGATATGTAAAAAGTACCTCCTTCGGTTATGAAGCTGAAAATGACATATGGTATGGTTGAGATTGTCATGCTTATTGTGATGATGCCAACCAGTAGAGATGATGTATCCCAAGTGAAGCCAGGTTTGTGACTCAGAGTGAGGAAAATGTCTCCGCTAACGTCGTTTATACTCTGCAAAGAAGTTTTAAGTTACTGACTACTGATGTTGACCTTTTCACTGGTCTTCATCAACGATAAGTATTACTGGTGGAACCAATGCATTGGGTCTATGCTATAAATCTACATAATAGCACACGCCACGCAAGCCACATTTTAAAACCTGGAAGGTGTACCACACATGAAAAATCTATATACTGTGTATATACGGAAACATGCTGCGTTTTTTATGTATATTTCACTCCCATTACCACAGTAACGCTGTTGAATACTGTAAATATCCTTCACATAAATCGATGGTCTGTAAATATCCAACAGCTACACCAACATATGACCGAACGTCCTGTGGGAGTCTATTTTCCGCCTCACCTTCTTTATTGTTGTCTTGATACATATTGTCATCATGTTGCAGATTAACATAAGAATCCACGATACGGTAATGCAAAAATTCAGCACCAAAACGTACGATCGACTGTTGGGCGGTCGGAGGAACGAGCAATCTTTACCGCTGAACTGCCCGTGGAAAGATTCGCTTGAAACTAACACAAAGAGATCATTCATACTTTAATATAACACTGAACAGGTACATTCGGAATTCCAAAAACCAGAACAATCGCCTGTACACCAAAGCTTAGGTTTGGCGTCAATCATGACCCTGCGCGTCCCCGGTAATACAGTTACCAACAATCATTCCGTACACAACCCACACTCATCAGCATTTGAAGCTGGGATCCGTATCTGCTACAGAGTTTTAATTGACGATACACATTTTGAATATAGAATTATTGATATTCCAAAATTTAACCCATTCACGCCACTTTGTAACGCTAGTTTTGTTCCTCGTCTAACTGCTAGATTAGTTTAAAAAAAACTCGAAAGAATTCTTTCGCACAACCCTAATTATTACTATAGGAATCAATGTATTATTGCCCGCTCTGTACTGATTAGTCTGAATTGTGTTTTCTTATTCGAAGTGTTCGTTGCTACGTTCTTGATATGATGTAACTGCGGTTGTATAATACTGTGCTGTGGATTTTAGGTCGCTTTAGTGTAAATCCTCGGGATGTAAACACTGGCGCTGCTATTTTGAAGACATTTCTAACTGTTCAATTGTATACGAGTTGTACTGCAACGGGTAGTCTCTATATTAAAAGCCTGATAGAACAAGATTCGTTTTGGCACAGTAGGGATGTGATAAATTGTAAATGCAAAGCATACACTGAAACAGTTTAGTTTATATTGCACCGAAATTGTTGAATCTCTTATGTTGATAGAATTTCAGATTGGTGAAAGTTTAAATCAAATATATATCTTGTGTTTACGGCAGTACGAATAGCAGTAAAATTCCTATCTTGTGTACTGATAGTAATCACAAAGTGACAAGATTTGTACGATCACTATAGCCGAAATAAATGTCGCAAGGATTTGTGGTAAAATCACGAAGCATATACAACGGTTAGTACTCAAGCCAATCAAATGGAGAGCGAAGCCAATACTTGAAGGTACGTTGCAACACGCTTTTATTATATAGTATTAAAGATAATTATGATGTTTCTTTAATCAACGCTGCTTAGCGCATGCTAACAAAACATTTGATATAAATACACAACTTATTAAAGTAATTTATGCTGGCTGTTGTAAATGTTATATTCTGCAGTATTGTACTGATCGGGTTATTCGCTTATGCAGTTGTTGTATCACATAGATTTTTGTGTTGTTTATTCACTCGTGAGAAGTGTGGACCCTCCGAGAACTCGGTTGTTTGATTAGGTAAGAGGTATCTTAGGGTAGGATTAGTGCTAACTAACCCTTATTCTAGCCTAACAAAACTATCTTACCCCGACGTGACTATAGTATCAGGAAAGTTCGACGCAACAGTGTGTAATCTAATTAGTAATTCGTATTGTATCAGTGTCATGGATGTCTAGACGTAGAACTAGGACCTGTAATCTCATCAGATCACTTAAAAAACGTACATCTGGAGAACTAAGACAATTTTCATTCGATTTAATTCGATTTATATTGACATTGGCAGAACTTAAGTTTTTAAACTACTTTTCTATTGAATAGGTGAAATAAAACTTTAGCCTTGAAAAGAACAAAGTAAAGATAGGGTATTTCGTGATACTGTGCTTTCGTTATTCGGAATGATATCAATGAGATTTGTTATTGTTTTAGTGTTATTATTGTTAAAATATTAAATAAAACTCAAGACTTATTCCGGATAGTACAAGTAATAAGTAATAACAGGCATCATTATAACAGTGATAGGAAACAGTTGAATTAGGTGAATCAATGCTGTTATCAGTTACATTATAATGTAGCGTCGACCTGCTTTAACGTTTGTAATTACAATTTAACTAGTTAACTGGTTGACAGCAATGACGCCACAATCTATTTCTTACATATGTTGTAAGTTTACCGTGTTCAGTATAATGCTTGAATAAAATGTGCGGGCTGATGAACAGACCAGCTATTTGTTCGCCGTGTTAACTCGGGATTGGATATATTTGTGTGCGGACGTGTGCGGATGACCAGATTACCAATTTACTTTTATTTCATTGCTCGACGAGTTAACTCGGGATCGGATATTTTTGTTTTATCGCCGAGTAATTGCTTCTCCTGTTGTGGAGTTTGCGTTTTTATGACACCTATTAAGCGAAATACCCCCAGGACGATATGTCAAATCGTCAACCAGCCATTATCCTGGATGCTCATTTGCACCCGGGACGTACATTTGCGAAAAGGGCACCAGCACTTAGCTCTCGTGAAGTTCACCGCATTTCCCTTTTTAACAGTTCGGATTTCACCATTCCCTTTTGGCATTTCGTCATTAACGCTAATACACAGAACTGGTGCCGAATAATTGCCTGTGCTTTTCATAAACATCAAGATAAGGGAAAATTCACCGCTCCAGATCTTGATCGGCAGTCTGGAAAACAGCGCGCACTTTCATTAATGACTCTTTTCAGTCATTCAGCGCTCAAGAGAGGAGAGGAGAAATATAATTGTCAAAAAACGTGCCCCCGCCAGTGCCGTAGCGAATTCATCGATTCTAAAAGTCTCGAAAAACTTGTATGATCGGATTTATCGCCTTTGTCATGAATAATGCATAGGTATACAGTATAATATTTTAGCATATATATATATATATATATACAGTTTATATATAAATATATTTATATAATGAGTAAAACTTTTGGAAGATAAATAAATGACCGCACCTAGACAGTTTTCTTCAATTTTAATACCATTTTGAAACAAAATGGGAAAACTTTTCACTCTTGGTGCGGTAACCTTTACATTGAGATGAAAATCATCACATTTTTTGCAAATATTGATTTTTCTCTGTATATATCGCAATTTGACGCGATAACTTTAATCAGATGATTTAACGCTCGGAATAGCCATTCAGATTCCGATCGGCGTCCACTGACCCTTACTCACGTGACCGCCTGTGTGATATCGATATTAGAAAATTGTGTCGAAAATAAAATGTTTCGTCATTGACAGTAAATAATTTATTGGAGCAAGCATATCGATGATCGATGATTGATGACTGAAAGGTTGAAGTGGAATATCGCAACTCACCTTCGTTGTTGATAATTTCAACTCGTTCGACCCCCGAATAGTGTTTACTTTTTAACGGGCCGATGAATCGACCCCGGTCGCTAATTTCATGTGGATGAGCTTGCCCAGGATTAATATTATGATTCTAGTTAATTGCCAGCGATGTAGGTATGAGTTTGGAAGATTTTGAAATAGAATGGAAAACTCCTTATTAGCTTTTAAAATTGGCATTACAAACTTATAATAAAAAAACAGTCAATGAAACTTTGTAGTAGTTCACATATACTTCAATTCTTACTTGAATGAAAGTAATTAAAATGATTTGGCAGGAACACCTATACGCAACATAGCCGTGACGATACAGTGCTTTATGCTTTACCATTTCAAGCGCTCTTCCCAAATAGTGATGGAAACTTTACACGCGATCCTGATTCGATATAGGGCACAATAATTGTTACGCCCTTCTAGCATTTTTTAATTTGGGGAATTGGTATTGTAATTGCGTATCAATACGTAAGACCCATTTCGTAAACTAATAATTTCCTGATTAATGAACTCGACGTTGTCTCGGATGTAATAGTAAACCTCTTATTGATTGTTCTTTTAAAGTCCGAATCCAGTAAGGAAATATAGGCCATACATGTCATTGTCATCTCCAAAACGAACCATGTTCCATACACCCCTGTTAAGTTGGTGATGCAGCATTTTGCTATGCCGTGGTTGACATGCTTAATTGATATGATGACTGAGGGGGATATTATCGACTATTTCTGTTGTAATAATTATGTTGAGAGATACATTTCTTTCAATTTTTGTCCGTTAGTTTGTTACCTTACCATTCAAGTTAAGAATTACGGTGAATTTTCTGCTTAGAATCGTAAAACGCTTACTAATCCGAAATCTGTCTGTCATTAATAGGTAATGACCATGTCTTATTGGAAGCCAGGAACTGGTTATCTTGATTTCAAATTGATGAGAACGAATTTATAAATTCGCACCTCTATTCCATGAAAAAATGTGTGAATAAGAAAACTTTAAAGTCACGACAATTTAGAAACTGGTTCTGCGATCTTTTGTAATTTTTTTAACCGGTGCGATCCAGTTGAATTTTACCGCTGTGCTAACGATATGTCCCGTTTTGATGTATCACAATCAGAACTTATTCAAAAACATTAACAAACCTTTCAAGCTGTCCATCATGTTACCCTTTTCCGGACCGAGGACAATTCTGTATTCTTTATAATCCGTAGTACAGCGAGTAATGTGCTGATGGCAGTGCATCTTGAGCGGTGTGACGATAAAGGTTAGAGTCAAGGCCCAAATGAATCCGATCAATGCTCTTGTAGTTTTTGGACATCGCAGAGATGGTAGACGGAAAAAGGAAAACCGACGGGGACGATCTGCATCTATAGCCGCCGCTCTTGCTAGAGCTCTGGTATACGTCATTCGTAATACCTGTTATAAAAGATAGTTAAAAAATCCAAAGATCGATGATTTTACTTAATTCCAACCGGGAATAGTGGATTGAAAAGATTAAATTCATTACTTATGCTGACCAAACGTCCGAGTTTACCCCGACATGCCCTCTATCGCTCCTAAATTATCCGTCGGCGTAGAATTTATTAGTGGTAAGTGATATTTTTCTTCCAGCCTGTGTACTGCGGAGCTATTTTAAGTCGGCTGATAATGATTATCAATCAAAATTTCATTATTGTTGGAAGACTTCTTCGGCAATCGTTAGAAATAACGTTTTTTTGCTTCAATGAGGCATTGATGCAAATAAATTCGATCGATGTAGACATAAGTTGAAGTTCACGTTCTTTTTGAAACAGCTGTCCGTTGGGATTTTGTTTTCTCCGCGTTTTCATAACTATCGATTTTATGACCGCGACTATGATGAAACATTGCCGTTTTTTTTCTCAGGTTGAACATCGAATAAAATCTTGTTTACGGGAATTAAGAACATCCCGTTTTGCTTGAAAATTACCGGTTATACGCAACGGGGAAATTTTCACTCGACTCCACGTTTCAATTCCATATTTAGACTCTAATTACTGTGGGTATTAAAACCCGTTGAATGCATTTCTGTGCCTACAGTGTGAGTCAGCATACTTAGACTAATTGATACTCGCTAGGAAATCACCACGTGCTGTTGCTCATAGAAGTAAAGATTTTGTTTTGTTATTTACGTAAATATGACACCGAACTACTAACGTGTCTTTGGTCTAATCAGATACAAGATAACCTCGCTAGTCAGAGCATCGCAGTTTTGTGTTATCTAGATCATCTACGGTTTGTTCTTCCAATTGTGTCAAAGATAGTCTTCTTGTAAAAGGATATAATGTCCTATTAGAGAAGTGTTTTAGTGGAAAACAGAAACTATCTTCAGAGTTATTGGATTATCTAAACCTGAGAAACAACTAACGCATTTTTAACGGATAAATGAGAATTTGTTGAAATTATTAAAAAAAATCCCATTCCGATTCGAATGAATCGCCACATGAAGATTTCCATGTGTGGAACCTTAGGGTTAATTAGGTCTATTATGCAAAGACATTCCATCTTGAATCTAGCTGAATCAGCATGTAAATTAATAGTTATTTATTCGGTAATTGCTATGGTGCTACCTGTCCACTCCCCGAGCTTGTCCAGTCTACCCTGTTTATTAGACTGGCTGGATTGACTAAGCGTAGTCTTTTAGCTACGTGTTATGACACAATAACAATCGGAAAGCCACAGACATAGATTGTGAACGGTTTATATGTTCTTTTATGCTGTAGAATCTGTAGAAAAAGTACTTGACTTAGTAGCCTTTCAAAAATTGACTCCGTATGACTGGAAAAACGCTCTCCTTGTGTTAGGGATCCAGTAAAAAGTTCGGGTACCACTTTTAGAGGACTTGCACTAGCCGTTCTGAAGTGATAATGCATTATTTATTCGTGACAGCATATTCCCATCTCGTTGCATATAAATTTCAAAATATTGACATTCTGCCATAGTATAAATGTGATAAGCGCCATATTCATGATGTGTCCTAAATCCATACTTCATATACGTGATGCACTTTCGGAATAAGCGCAATATCCTATTCCCACTTCAACAGTTCCATCACATAACCGCAATTACCACGAGAATAGGAGAGCTGCGGTGCACCTAAATGGATGAAGGTGGTAAAATAATTTGTGATAAGAGGCACTTACCAGATTGAGGAGAGATGCGCTTGCCAACGATGCAAAACAACTTCCGTGTAAGACCCCTGATATGAGGTTGTTAGCCACGTCTTTGAGCTCGTCGTGTAGCAAACTTTCTCTGTAAAATAACATTGTTTTACACTCGGTTTAAGCAGTGTTCTCGTTGATACTATCAGTAGTAACTCTGACATTTGAAGCGAGCTGTATACAATTATTTTCCTGTAAAATGAAGCATAAAAATCATGAAAGACTTTCTACATTCATTCAAATCTTTATAAAAAGCTTGAAAGTTCGTTTATTTCGGAACAATGTCGCCATTTTTTAGCGGATCTACTAAATTTGGCACGGTGGTTCAGATGTATCCAACATTAATGCATTAACATAGAAATCCCGGGTCCGGTGGGGATAAAATCCTATCTACGACCGCACAGTGATATTACGCTTAGCTCAAATCACAAAAATAGTACATACTGCATAATTTAAACAATAATAAAAAAGCGATAAAGTAAACAGATTAGTAAACCATATATCTCCTACGAGTTATTTTACCACCAGCCGGTATTTTATCACTACAAGTAAAAACAAAATCACCCGTTCATTTGGATTTGTTCTCTACGTTGTTTTTTAAAACTAGATCCTCGAATTTAATCGTTCCGTAAAATGTAAAATAATTAAAAAATATGTAAAGTGTACTATAATCATACAAACGTATAACAATTAACAATATCGTACGGAAGCGCTCAGCAGTGCTATTGCCTGCGCGCCATGCTCTATAGTGTTTGGTTTTCAGTTGAGTGGTGGTAAGATTTGACCCGTATAATATTTGTCTTGTTCTTCGATCTATCACAGTTACAATAAGCGATAAAGGTGCACTGTTTATATATCTTTGGGTGTAGAGTAAAATTGATTTCCTTTAACGTCGTTTCACTTGAATTTGCACTTTCGTTTAGCAGGTACCTACTGTATATTATTCTATATCCCGGCCGACAACTATTCCAAGAGAATGTAAAGATTGACATATTTTAGCATTTAATAAAAACG
Source organism: Halocynthia roretzi (assembly GCA_013436055.1). Taxonomy (NCBI): domain Eukaryota; kingdom Metazoa; phylum Chordata; class Ascidiacea; order Stolidobranchia; family Pyuridae; genus Halocynthia; species Halocynthia roretzi. The sequence goes on along the minus strand of QRAM01000054.1, from coordinate 92,058 downwards.
CTAAATTACTGAAACAATACAATTTCAGCCATTTCCGCTCAATAGGTCTCATTATTTTTTTTCCTGGATCTCATTACTCTTTCCCTGGATGTCATTAGTCTTTCCCTCTCGATCGATCTACAAAATTTTGTTTTAATCAATTTTTTCATGTATGGCATAAGCCAATTAACTGTCAATTGGTTTCCTGTGAGCATCGTAAAACAGACGCTCATTTTGGAATCGTTCCAAAGGAATTCTCCATAAGTTAATATTTATTAAGTTATTGGTCGATTAAATGCGTGTTGTGCACTACGAGTGACATGGTAGGGTCAAGTATGCAACATAAGTTCATTCGGCCCGACTAAAATCTTTACATTACAGGTATAAATTTTTTTACTATAACTGTTCATAATATGGGGAATTTACTGCATGCATACTGAAACTATATAGACAGAAGAATTTTTTTTAATAAGATTTTGCGTGTAGTTTGGCCAAAATTGTACATATGCACAATAATGTAACAATAATGTTGCACACATGTGGTTTGTCCTTACAGGTAAACAAAGGGTGGATGATTAATATCAAATAACAGTTCAAAAACTAATCCCGTAGCCTAGATGTAAACCTGGGAGACATTTGAAATAAAAATAAATACTTCGTGGTCCTTTTCTGATTGAAAACAAATTCATCTTTGAAGTTTCAAATTAGTATTCAAAATTTTCAATGTTTTTTTTTGCGTAGAGATCCATTTCTGTTCATTTTTCTTTTAATGATTTTATTCATTACTTCTGCATTGCTGCATTTCTGGTAATCGTAAGCTGGATAAATCTTTGCCCTTGATCCAAAATAGGTATTATGATTCCTGGTATATATGAGATATATATCTATATATAATGAATATATCTATTGGATAATGTATGTTTGTTTCCTTCTAAATACCAAAGAGAAAATCCTTTTCCCTTTGGAGATTTCTCTTCTCCATAGAACTAGTTTCTAAATGAAGCTCAAACTGTTGTATAAACAAGTATTTTCGTCAAAGCGGAAAAATCAATTTGCGTTGGGTGTTTAATTTACATGAGAAGAATAAAATAGTGCTTTAAAGTAGTGGCAAAACAGGGCTGCAATCTATTCCTCAAAATACATCGCATAGCCCCACATAGCAACATACCGACATAAAATTGATAAATGACAGGTAAGCTTTGATAACATACAAATCGCTTGGTTTGGATGCTTGGAAACTGAATTAAATTACCAACTGTGGACGCGATTACTAACGAAGAATTGTGCATAACTGCGTTAACTGCTAAATACAGCAAAATGCTTGAAGGCTGTTTAGTTGACAATTGATTCCTATGCACGGAATTACGTGAGATCTCGATTTTACCAGGCTCCTTGCAAGCATTCACCGCGGGTCTCTCGATAGCGCAGGGCCCGTAGCATAGTTACTTTTAAGAGTTAAACAGTTCATCCAGTACCATTCTGAAATCTGAAATTCTGAAGTCTTTAAGTCAAGTTACTGTGACGCATGGCGGAATTTTGTAAATTTTCGGCATAACCATGTGTACGTCAATCATTGAAATAAATTATATCATTAAGCAAAATATCCCAAGCCTAAAAAATTGATGACATTGATGGTAGTGCCGAAATCACATGATTTTGCTATCTGAGGCTATAATTTCTTAGTAGTAACATTGAACACGTATGACTGTATAAAAGTAAATGCCTTAAAAGGTGTACTAGCCCAGGAGATATTGTGCGTCCCGAGTAATCAGCCGAAAGTTGATACGTGATACTTACTACTCATCGGAGTGCAATTGAGGGCATTACCTTTTTGAATTACATATTACTCATGGGTGAAGAGAGATTATCGTTTATATTTCGCAGGCACTCCAAATTCCAAACCAGGCAAATGTTATTGTTAGGGCTTCTCCATATAATGGATTGACGTCGCTGGAGTTTAAAAAAATACGATGAATAATTGATCCAAAAGAAGTGTTTCTTGTGCCGAATCTTGCGTTCTATCTTTGCAGAAAGTTTAGTATTTGTTTATCTTTTTGCACCGTAAACAGCCATTACCTAGCCCATCTTTTATCCAAAAGAACATTCGGTAATAATCTATCTTCGCTGGTGACATTTCATTAGTGCAATAGCATTTTTTATATAATCTAGAAAAAGAAATCTTATTACAATAGCTTCGAAGCTATTAATGGTGTTTTAAGTTGAGGTTACAATTGGTGGTAACAATGCGATAATGAGAATGTAAACTTTGCCACTTTTTTCCGTTGTTCATTGAACCACTTATCCATTCTCAAACGAGGTAATGAATAGGGTCATTCGTGCCTAGGATAAACAGCTTGGATTTTATCATTTTTATCACAAAACAGTGAATTATATAACTGTTAGAATAAACTCCTTTTGGTCATGCCTTCATGGCTTGAATATTGGCTGATAAAAGGAAGTATTTCTAATTCCTATAGTGTTGATATTCTATGTTAAGGTTTCCTAATATAAAATATATGAGTAGAAAGAGGTTTAAATTCAACGAACAGATGTATCGACTAGCAGATTGGCTCAAAGATTCCTTTGCGGCGTCATTTCAAAGGGTTAAGTAATGTTACAGGCAGTTTTATAGCGATATGGACGATTTCCAACAGTATGCCAGCGTTTTCTCTTGAACAATTTTCCGTTTAGTTCTGTTTCCTGTATCTTACTGTATCACGTTACAAGCCTGATAAGTAAATATAGCGTATGTGTGTAACATACCTACAGGAGTGACACTGCAGGGCATTCCTAAGATGCTGAAATAGCAGTACCGTATTGAGCGGTGATGATCAAGCTGGAATCGCTAATCGTAACAATATCGATATCCCTCAGATTACCCTGTTTCGGGATACAGGTCTTTCCCGTCATTCAATTACTTCTCCACTCTCCCTGCTTTGCTATTTTAGGTAGGTTATATGCACACAGAAGGAAGTTCTCAGATGTAACTTAGTTGGTGGATTTTTTTATCATTCTTTTGAATGACATGACATGCAAAAAATTATTTTTACTCATGATTATGGAAAATGAACTTTTAACAAGCATCACTGACACCTGTAAGCATAAAATGAGTCAAATCGGGCCCCGCATGGAAGTTCAAATGTACTTGATTGAACCAGTCTTCATTACGGAGAATAATGCAATTTTTTTATTTATAGTAAGACTCCTTCAATTATATTTCAACTAACGAAAAGACGTGTATTCAGTGGCAACACGACGTTATAGAGCTCCCATCCCTGGAAAGGGTGTACGAAAGAAAAGCAAATCGAAATGACCGTTTTCATTTAATTTGTTCATTAGAAAAACAGAAGCGAGCACGCTTGTTCTATCGCTATTAAATATTTATGTGATGATCTGACGCGTACATTTCAAGTGCGGCACTTCCATAAACTTTCGTTTAGGACTTTTAACGCGAAAGTATCTTTCCTTTCCATTTCGCCGTCAGCGCAGTAACCTCAGGTTCGAGAATATTAAATTTTAATCATGATTGATTGTGATGATATTTGCAACGAAATTTTATTAAAAAACTTATGGGTCGTTAGTGATGAAATGTGTGGTCATACTATGACAGTATGTATACATCCGACTGTTTTTCTGCTATTACGGCAAAAACAAAGAACACCAATGACTTCTAGTAACATTGGAACGTTCATTATAGGGTTAATTTGTTGAATAGTGGTGTATATCACGAAACCAGGTCAATATTGTGAGATTTTGATGATGATAGTGATAGTGAACTCAAACGAATTCTATAGTGGCCTCTTGGGACCATCATAATCATTTTGTCATTGACTATAGCAACACCATATAAAATAAATCCCCTGGTCACATCTAAGGGTATTTCAAATTGGATGTTTAAAGCTTAGAGGTACTTATATATTTCAATTAGATTTAACTGGTAATAAGTAGATTCCAGACTAGAGCATAAAGGCAAGGAAAGAGCGCAGTAATACAATACCGACTGTATCTAACGAAGGTACCAAGAGTAACGCAATCATGTTTTCACTTTTATGTGTTGCAATTTGTAAATTTAATTTATATTCTAACATTGTGACTTCCTTGTCAGAGTCATAAGTCAACTCAAGTCGACGACTAGTAGTTGCTTGAATTCTGTTGTTTCCGTGATTACCTTGTATTTTAAAACGAGATTGGTGTGAAGGTAGTAGGATTACACTTTGTCTATTTGGAATGTCTTTGATGGAAACATGTTGCCTTCCCAATACACAATTTGGAAATTGTTGTTAAATTGTTCAATATACATTGGCGTTAATATTATGTTGATATTTTTTTCAGTCTGACATTTAGTTCGTTTAGATTTTGTTATTCTAGATTACAGTCAATTCAGATTAATCCAAAAACCTCGCGAAGTTTGTTAAAACTAAAGTAATACGTTCCTGAATCTTGAATCACTTCAAATTATTACAATAAATAGATTAGAGTCATATCAAGAACTCTATTCACGCGATATGTGAGAATCATCTCTATGTATATAAGCACAAAAGTTTGTTTGATTGGTTGGATATTTCTTTATCTCAACAGATATAGAAATCTCATCAGCACATGGGTGCAGATACATCCTAGGACCTAGAATAATGCATAAACAAAGAAAACCATGGTCCACGCTTTGTGTGTGGTCGGATAGAGTAATATCCCACCTAGGATCGCTCTAACGCCCAATTTGGGAAAAAAAATAATCTGGATATATAAATACTTATAGAAAGAAGCTTTCCGGACAGACTAATATCATAATCGTGACAGTTTGTTTGCTTGGTTGTTTGTTTGTCTTCAAACAACGTAGCCATTTCTTATCGGATCTTCACCAAAATTGGCGCAGGGGTCTATATGCATCCCAGAATAATGTATGTACAAACAAAAATCCGGTCCCGGTCTTGCTAAGGCTAGATTAGGATTAAATACTTCTTAGTACAGCTATAGCCACTAAAATAGGAATCTCTATATATATATAGATATCTATACGAGATTTTTGTTAAAGTCTTGCACCCGAGCAATGCCGAGTCGCTCTGCCAGTTATCGATATTTTCCAAACAGCCTAATATGCGCCTATATGCGTTGCAGATTAATGTCTGATGTTTTTTATATATCTGTGCGAATGATGAAAGTTTCATACGCAATATTAAATATTTATGGGTTTACGACTGAGCTACAAACAGTTGGGAAACTTCAAAACAGAAATATCAATAAATTCGATATATCTGTATGGAAATGTCATAGTTGGTTTCTAAGTTTAAATCACCCTTCGATCTGATTGCTGAAAACGGCAAACTATAATTAGAACTAACCTGTCTGTAACCAGGAAGTTAACCACTGTCAGAATGGCGTGAACGAGCAGGATGACGCCGTAGAGCAAGTCAGCAACGACAAGTGATAGAAGATATCGATACATGTTGTGTTGCCGCGTTAGGTTATACCAGTTCCGAATGATGGCTGTGATCATGACTAAGTTTTCTGAAAATACACGAATATGCGTCAAATTTAATTAACAACAATAAATGTCGAAACCTAACCGGACTTTAAAAGTCAACATGCCCTTTTATTCATACACTAAAAATGGCATGTTACATTTCGAAAATATCACGTAAATGACATGGCTTTCGAGTTTCAAGGAATCCCTCTTTTCGAGTTCTGCAATAGTTGAATGTAAATGTAGTGTCTCCATTATACATATGTATTTGATGTTTACAAATTTTGTAAGTTAAGTTTTACAGTAGTATCCTATTTTGTTAGTAAACAATTCACTACTGCTATCATTACTGCAGATGAATCGCGACTGGCTCAGGTCTATTGCTTTTGTAAATAAATCAGGTATGCTGTAATTTAAACTCCATTCGCTACAACGCTAAATTAAGCGCACAAAAATCACAGTGTGGAAGTGTTTCAAACCTCTGTTATTACCCGGCAAACACCTTACAAACGCAACTATAATATATACCTATTGGAGCCACATTATGCTTTAGATATTTTCCAAAAACCAGACGAACATTCACGGTCATTAAACGCAGTGTTTCAGAAACTAACTTACCGGAAGGTGACAAGGTCGGCTGGTGTGTCTTGGCAAAGAAAGATTATCAGTATAGTATGTCGAAATAAGAATAATAATTATATATGATATATAAATAATCACTCGTTATACCACGTTGTAGATATGATATTATCCTGACTAGGGCGTTAATAACCCTGAGATTTGTGCTACTAGCAAGATATAGATCTAGGTAAGCAGGTAGGTCAGTGAAGAGGTGCGGCTCGTTACGGAACCAGGTTAGGTTATGGTTAGGTTAGATTTTGTTAGTGCAGAGCTTTCCAAACTTTTACAGTTGGTGACACACTTTTTAAACATACATAATTTTGCGACACAGCAATTCAGTTTTAATAGCAAACCAGAGGTTCCCTTTTGAGAGATACTGATAGACCGCGAATCTAAGTATAATCTGAACTTAGATTCGCAACTCATGTGTTAAAACTTATTATCAATCTAGTTGCACCCAAGCATTGTGTAGCAAAACGAAAGGGGATACATTACTTGATTACAACATTACAACTAGCAAATCTGACGACCTGAAACAAATTATAATGCGTGTTTCATGTATAGATTTCCCCTTACGTCCGCGACACACATACACACTGCAGGCGATACACAGTTTGGAAAGCACTGGATTAGTGTAACATAACGAAACGTTAGTGAGTTTTTGAGGCGACTAAACTTTTAACTCTTGCCCTGTTAGGCTTAGTCTATCTTACCTAACACGATGAACATTGCCACGATCGCTTGTACCATGTACAACCAATGGGAAGCTTCTCCTGTTTCCTTGGGACAATCATTCGATTGAGTGCTAGTAACATTCATTCTTCTCTGCTGTATATGTTGCCAAATACGTATTTTTTGATCTAGACAAGGAGATCCCGTATCATTTGTAAAGTTCGTTTTTCCTTCGCTCGCTCGTTTGTGCTAATACAACTTTATCGTTAGATGGGCACCGCCTTTTAGATGCATTTGATATCAGCAGACGATATTTGAGTGATGATGACTCTCTCGATCATGGATAATTATTCGAATTCCTTTAATTCCACCAGCCAATCCTAATTTCTAGCTTTCGATGAAAAAGAAAAAATTCTCCATTAAGTCTATCATGAAATATTTATTTGATCTGCGTGCTCCTAACCAAGCTACTGCTTCGTCTGCAAGTTCTATACAGTGTTCACGCTGGTCTTTTCACGCGTCTCGGTCGCTTTAATTATTCACTAGGGGAGAATACAATCCCGGAACAGAGAGATCAAGGTGATATTAGCCTACTGAAATCTTCTTAGAAGGATTTTACCTTTTATCACACCATCTTAAAATAATAGGTAATTACAACACGAAGTTCTAGTACTTACTACCCGATGTCTGACGTACAGTATCGATTTCAATTTATGAGTACAGCTACAGCTATCTGCCTAAAACCGGCAATGTTGACAACTACAATAAGTTTGGATAAACGTTTGTAATAGTATTTTAAATAATATTAAATTATCATAGATCTTTCATTGAATAGTGTAACATATTATGTAATAATAGTATTAAATATAAAGAAGAATTTTGCAGGCACAGACCGTACCGTACAATTTAAAGTGTACATATTTAGGTACTCATATCACTGCCAATACATTATTATGTATACACATGTATACACTATAGAAAGAGAGAGACATACAACTATTTCGCACATTACATGAAACGAGTCAGGCAGTGTACATAACGCTTAAATATCGTATTCTCCCGTAACGCATTCACAGTGATTGTCCTATAACATACTCGAATTATCGCCTGTCTGCTCGAATGCAAATATGTTCCCTTACCATTTTACAAAAAATCATTCAATCTGATGGAAATCATGGTAATATCCACATAAGTGTCATCATTAATTCGTCATTGGTTAGCCACAGTAATGTTAGCATTGGTATCCTCCACAATGTAAAATCCACCATCTCAGTCACACATTCTACTCATCTTATGGTTCGTTTAGTTTTTAATAAGATAACACAATTAATATTTCTCGTCATTACCAGTTAGGCGAGTGTTCAATTAAGCTCTTTAAGATAGCAGGAAATTTTTACTAACCTGTTGCCATTCAAGTACTCCTAGCTTAACCACCGATAACCCTTACGAAAATTACCACGACCACAAAACTACAACCGTTCCTCACACTTAAAACCGTTACCGTCACGGTTCCCTCTAAGCTGTGCACGTCAAATATTTTTTTCGTTGGGTCGGAATATGGCCGGTAAGTGAGGAGTTCGTTTACCGAGCAGGTCGGTGGATCGGAATCGGGTCGTTAAGCGAGGAGTGAACAGCTCAAGAAAAATACAGTTATTAATGATAGCATTTGTGCCAAAATAAATTTACTTACTAATAGTCATTCACTATTGGCATCCACCTTCTCTCTCAACCATTACTAAACAACCGAGTTTAAACATTTTAGTTCAAAATCAGAGTGATCGCTTCCAATTACAAAAGCTCGACTTAAATATATTGAAGAATTAAAAAAAAGCTTCTACTTTTTACCTATCTTAATTAGCTGACCTACACTTCCTTCCATATTCTCTAGAAAGACAGCAACGATCTGTAATTGTTTCTAGTTTAGGTTTGAAGCGTTTTTTCTGCTCTCCCTCTCTCACTAGTGTCAGCCTATTGATAACACATTACATACACAAAATTAATTACATGAGTAAAAATTCCCTTTTCCCTTTTTTCTGCTCACTTCCAAACTGCTCGTGTGTAGTTCTGATATGTATTGTACTGTGACCAGATACGTTTTATACACGGCCTTCAAATCCTCAGCTAACCAACAAGACTCTGATTTGTGTAGTAATGTGAAGTGGGTGGAGTGGGTGCAAGGGGTGGTCCCCTTGTTTACCAGACATTCAGGGTTGTCAGATTTAGAACATTTGTAATGTGGTAAATTAAGGCCTTTTTAGATGACAAATGTGATTTATATCTAATACGTCATTATTACGGTATATTTTTCGCTATTTAATTCGCATTTACAGTACACGACATTCATTTGAATCGCAGGGAGGATTTACTACGAAACTAATGAAGCTTTAGCTTCAGGGACCCAATCCTGGATGACAGGGAATTTATTTATTCACTCCTGTGTATATGATGGTTTTGATATGTGAGATAATCTAGTATAGCAATACAATTAGGATCCAAAATGTAGAGGTTAAGTATTTTATATTGTGAAGGCCTGTCGTGTACCGGCCCCCCTTGAAAAAGATAACTTTGTTTATCCACACCTCATTGCTGGCCCCAAAAATGCATGTCAGCCACTATGCACCAATAATATACTGCAGTATGTGCAAGTGCATTTTAATAAGGAAGTGGTGAAATATATGTTATTCCGGTCATACGCACGTTGGCCCTATAGGAATCAGTAACAAGCCTCTATCAGAAATTCAAATTCGTTCCAATTAGTGCATTGATCAAGTAATTTATTTTAATCAATGCCTATTTTTCGGCAACTGTACAACTTCTTCTACAAATTGCTTTTTGCGTGAATGACAGATATCGACGTTATGATGATTACACTGTCCTGAATGCCCACGTAAGGAAATTAAAGTGAACCTTTATTGTTTAATCCCTGAGCATACACCTGGGACATTTAAACTCGTGTATGCCGCAATTCGGTATTAAAGTACGCTTTCATTAATCGCTAATGATCCAGCATCGTGATTTCAAGATCAGTGCGACGGAAAAAACTCCCCCAAAGCCGAATTAACATATTGCGGCGCAATTTTTCTTCAAGGGGCCGCCAATTAAAACACGTACCTCGAGAAACACACGGGTGATTCAAGAAAGTCATGTTATAAATTGCCAACTGCGCACGATATTCCTAACAAAGAATTATTTTTCACACGCGTTTATCGTTCAATACAGCATAATGCCCGAAAGAGCTGTTCAGTTGATTAATGAATACACGAAAAGCGGGCTGTTTAGAGATTGCGTCGGCTAGATAGTACAGGTATCCTTGTCGAAAGCTACTAGATATTTGGTTCAAGCCGGAATTTATTTGAGACGAACTATGGTGGACTCGACTCCATCGTGGTGAAGGAATATGGGAGGATACTGACTCAGTATTTGTATAACTGATTATATTTGATCTTGCATTTAGAAGTTTATCATGGAAACTCAATATATTGCCGGAGTTAGCAGTTAAATATTTTCTACCACTGAAATAACCGATGCTTATCACCCCAAAAGGTGTGTTTAAGAAAGATATGGATAGCAAATGCGACATATAACATGCGTTGTAACATATGGGAAATGACATAGTATGTACTTCGATTTATTCCCATATTGTAGAAATGAACGCTACAATAACTCTTATGACAATGGAATCGTTGTAATTATTCCAAACGATCCTCCAAAAAATAATTTTCAGTCATATATTGGTAATCAATAGCTGTCCGTTTATGCCAGTGTCTGTCGATGGATTGACCATAAAAAAACAACTTCAATATCCCGATGCGCCAATCTAGGATCTTATGATCGACCATAATGTTTCGGCAGTAATTCCAGAAATTTATCGATTCGAATACATCCGATCAAAAAAGCATTCTTTTAAATTTGTTTGCTTAGTATATTTACCCTTCTGTTCCAGTATGTAGGGTTAGGGAACAACAATATTATTTTAAGATGTTATCACGCTTTCATTCCATTACCTGAAATTTTGAATACCTGGACGTTTTAGAGGATTAAGGGCCAGAAATAATTCTATGCACGGGTTCTCAAAGTTTTGGAAAGTAGCTTTTAGAAATAAACATATGTAAACCTTGCTTGTGTCCTTGATGCTTGATTTAACAATCGTTTCATTCAAACTACTAATCGATCCGTCAGGCCAGATTTAGTAAATTAAAATTGTGTAATCGACTCACGATTTTATAAAGCTCCTTTCACGCTCAGTTATACTAACGGATACGTCAGTAAACAGGAATTCTATTGTTCGAAAATTCCTTCGAAATGTCCTTCTTGGAAATCTCCATAGTCAGGAATCGTGATTCCATAATATGCTCGAGTATTCTTATATACAATTGCAAGTTTGTCTGTGTATCTGTCGGCCTGCTCCTTTCGTACTCCTTAAACGATAGTAACCAAATTGATATGGCGCCTTAGGGTATTCTGGCGCAAATCGCCGTGACCTTATTCAGATGCCCCAGGCTTATTTAGATGACCTTGAAGTCTTCCCCTATCGGCTAGAATAACGCCTAAAACGAAACAACACGAAATCCTTGTTTAAACGTTTTACAGAGACGATTAGATATTGGTAGTAACTCTGGAAAAACTTACATAAGCATACACTACTCCGCTGAATGCCAACGCATGTTTGGGTGGAACACTGCTAGTAGTATTATATTGTTTTAACTTCCAAACGTTCTTTACTTTAAAGTTTTTAGGGCGGAAGTCCTGATACTTAAATACAATACAAAGGCTTGCACAGGTACAGTAGTACAGAATCATTACGCTTGTATATGCAACTGGACATAATATGTTGTATTAAAACATATGTAGTAAATGCTGTATAATAATAATTGAATCGCCAATTTCATGCCACTAGACCATATATAGTTGCGTATATTATATGTAGTAGAAGAGTAAGAGAGAAATATCGTAGATTAAAGTCGAATTATTACTATGGAAAAAATAAATTTTGAGACAAGATAAATAATGAATAATGATGAGAAGTCTAAGCATTTTGAATGTGTGTGCCTTAGTAGAGAATGTGCATATTCTTTTAGGAAAATATATAATATTCAAATACGTAAAATATACACTGAAAACGTTAATGACTTTTTAATGCGGTTAACAAAAAAAAATGAAAAACTCAAATGATCAATTCGTGCATTCATGGTTTACCTTTGTACGATGTGCAACACATCAAGTCAAAGCCTATTTTCACTTCACTTGCACTTCACTCCTACTCCCTATATTTTTTTGCAACACCAGCTGTTTACAGAGAATTAACTTAATACCCCCTGCAATAGCATATTCACGTCATTAGAACCATGGTGGACAAAAATGGAATTGGAACGATAACAGCTTCTTGGCAGAAGTAATAACCTATAATAAACCTTATACTTGTGCGTGGGATGGTAGTCCTAGGTAGCAAGTTTATTTAATAACCCCTTTAGACAGTTGTACATGCTTATGTTTGTTGAATGTCCAAACTTATCAAGACGTCTCGATAAAATTGTGAACTTGTAGTAAAATTAAGTTGTAGAGAGTCCGGTTTAAGTAAATATGTTTCAATCGTATAACAAGTCTTCTGCTTCGAATTAACCCCGTTTTCCTCCTCCTCCCTTTTCTGCATCAGAAAACGTTACGTTTGAATGATTGCTCGATGCTTCCTGATCGTCAGTCGTATAGTAATCTTCGATTTCGTGTTCTTCCTGCGCGAATGGTACAACAATCTATCTTTTGTTTAGCAATACAATAATTCTGTATCGATAATTCCCACTATTTCGTAATCAGGGATAATGTGTAAGGTAATATTGCATAATTAAGAGTTCAAAATTGAATCTGATACATTCTATATAGTTGCTCATCTCAGCAAGAGTAGGCACTCGTGTATTAGTATGGTAATACAAAGTGTACAATTTAAGAGATATACGTGTCACTAAATGCCATTTGCATGATTAAAAACGGTTGGCGACAGTGGGTACTAAAGGTTACATGTGCAATATTACAAGTAACTAACATGATGCTTGTTGTGGATGTAGTATGTCTTTTGTGGAATGAAATCTTCTTCGCAGTAGCTCGAACCGGGATCGATTGTAATTTTTGGCGGTTGCTTTTTATCCGGAAATATGGAATATTTCCTTTCCCAAGTTTTCCTGTAAAATAATTTTGTAAGAATATTTTTTCCTCCTATGAAGGGTGGTTACTTTTTTTTACTATTATCCTCTTCCAAATTTCACTTTTCTCAAAAGGTTTGATGTCAACGTATTATAGTATTATTACCTCTCATTCAGAGAAGATATTTTAACTGTTCATGGTGAATTTGCAGAGTGCTGTGTATTTTCATACTTATTAACTACAAAGTTGTGAACTCGGGTTGATCGAAATAGATTCTAGTACGACTTGTTGCAATTGTACATGTAACTCAACTTGCGACTCAAAACTAGTCACACCACCATAATAATGCTATTGGTGTAAAAAGAAAAAAGTTAGGGGATTAATCCTTCGATTTGTCTGTTTTCTTTGTTGAGCGATAGCATTTGATAACGATAAACAATCGTGGTCCATAAAATTGGGGAATGAAACGCATCCCATTCTGTAACGGGCTGTTACTTATGGCACCATTATTCTGTATACAAAACTTGGAAATTAGTTCAACAGATTTGCGATAGAGCATGATAGAAATCAAGTAAGTAAACGGAAGAATAAATGTTGATATAGAAATACATATAAACGGGACTGGCGTCAGAACATTTAACCCCCTAAGAAAGCCCAGCTACTTGCACTCCCCTCTCACCCCCCAAAATAACATCGATTTTTGAAAACAGTTTTTCTGTAGAAAACTAATAATCTTAAGTCCATTAAAACATAAAATTGACATATAAATTGTCGGTAATATTCCCCTCTGAAGAATGTGGCCTAGGGTGACGCTTTGCTAGCCTAATGGTAGCGCTGGTCCTAAATACAGCTGCCTCGCGACAACAAAATTTCCGAAACCACTGAAGCCCAGATAACACAAATTTAGCCAAGACCTACCTTCCGCATGCCCAAATGATGTACCACAGTTCAGCAGTACTGACAATGATCGATAATCCTGTTGTAACGTACATATATATCAGTAACACAGTTTTTTCTTGTGGTCTGCTTATGAAACAATCTACGGTATGGGGACACGGCCATTCGGTACAGCGATACACTTCCGGAACTCGCCATCTTGGGATAATAAACAAAAAGGGTCATTAGGAATTAGGTGCAACCGTCAAACTGTCCTTTTTCGCCATAGGACGGGTGTTTCCGACCCGGGCTTAATTTACCCCCGTGGTAAATTCCAATTTTGGATTTGTACATATCTTTTCAATTATAAATAAAAACAATATGAAGTTAAGAAGGGAATTGATGAGTAGGCTTATTTTGATTATTGGCAAGAGTCTCATTGATTGGTGTGTTTGGTCCCAGTATTAGGTTCCGATATCTGTCAATCATTAGTTGTTCATGAATTAATGGAATAACGTTGGTTAGTGCTATTATTGTTATTTGAACCTAAAATAATGATGTTAAAATAGAAATTTAAAATTCCTTCTTTGTCGATTGCTGTGAACTCAAATTACTGAACGAAAGAGGGTTAATTTACTTCCGAAAAATTACCACGGGGTAAATAGGACGAAACAAGTGGATCTCCTGTGATAGAAAAATCCATAAATCCATAAATCCTATCCAAAAAATGTATCATTTACCTATAGTCGTACAGCATTAACTGAAGTGCTAGAAATGCCCCCTCCAGCAAAATTCGGAAGAGAATTTGCAGTATATACAAACGCCAAACCCGGCGACTGCTAATCCTCTTCTGCAGTAGTTCTGCTGGTATGACACTGTGTCTCATTTGACGGAGACTTTTTTTCCGTTTCGATATGTTTTCTGTAATAATGTATGGATTTACGAAGTCGTGAAAAGTAGAAGAATTGGCTATTATCGTTACAAAAATTACTTAAATATTTCCTACCGACTTTAGGTGAACTATTACGAGTTTTCTTTTTGTTTGTTTTGTCGGATGAAGAGTCTTTCTTCCCGGACTCATGAACTACCTGATAATTTTAATTAACAAGTTTAAGGATTATATACAACTGTTCTAAGGGACCAACTACTATCTCCGTTGTTCGTAGTATTAGATGCATTTTTGTTTTATTCTCTCAAATGGCTAAGTTGTATCAATAGTGCTCCACGTACTGTACATACTATATTGAGTATTTTGCAAAGTCTTTCATTTAATAGGTTCACTAATTATTGTTACTATGCTAATTAAATTTGAATCAAAGATAACTAAAAAAAATACTAAATATTGCCATTAAGTTGAACATCAGTACTGGTAAGTTACCCAACAATGCTGGACTGATTTAAATCTGAAATACTGCAATCAACGCGTTAGTAGCGCTAGCGCTATAGTCATAAGTATAAGGATTAATGAAAGCGTGACTACCAGCATAGCCTACTACACTACAAAAACGGTAATTACCTGATGAAGAACATACGTGAAGTACAGTGCTCCTGGCAAAGATACAGCCAATACCTGCAATCCCCATAGTCGTACGTTTGATATGGGCGTGAATTTGTTGAAACATATCTGTTGAACAAAGATGTATTACTAAAAGCTTATGTAGATTGGATATTTTAGGGTATCCATCAGTGTTGTACTCAAGTCAAGGCTAAGTCATTACGCGTTTGCTATAACTAGAGTCAAAACCGAGATAACTCGAATCATCAATACATGAACTCACTCATAATGTCATAAACACAATAATATATTGTAATGAAAATGGCAGCATAACAATATTGCGAATAGAATGTAGTTGTAAAAATATAATAAGACTCTGCATCTTTGGAATCCAATTTTTACTCCATATTAATGTCTGATTTTTTAAATTGATCACTCGAGTCCGGTCGAGTGGATTCATATTCCAGACTCAAATCAATTCGTTAGATTCCTGTATTCGAGTCGAGTCAAGTCACAACATTGCAACGATAGTGTTTAGCTAGTGTATGTCGTAGTATAGAGCTATTTAATACGTTATACAGTTGAACCTCGTTTAACATCGTCCAAGTTAACGTCATTTTGTTTTATGCAACTAAAAATAATGTTGCTGATGAAATTCACTGACAGTGGTAGTCATGAGGTCAAAGTTAATTTGTTCTGATGGGTTTTCTTTTATTGCCGCCAGTTATTTAACAATTAGTTGTTGTTTTTGAACAACTGTAAAATTGTATATATGGTAGTAGATAAACCTTTAATCGATTTTGTTTTCACTCAAAATCGTTTTAGTTGAAGTTGCAGTTTTCAGAAACCTAACTGTAACGTTCGTTGAATGAGATATAATCGTATTTCTGTTAAAATATGTCTATCATTCATCACAGTAGCAACTTCTCGCTCGAGATTGACACCTAACGATGGTGTAAAACACAGCATCGTACCTTAAGTTATTGCTCCGTCTGGTACAGTAATAACTGTAAAAATATTGTTCAATTCAAATTCAAGTTGCTTTTGGTAAGTATCAGTTTATTAGTGAATGATGCCATTCATTCGGCATTTTAGAAAGCTTATTGCAACGATTTCATCCCTATTCTAACTTCAAACTTTCGCTCTTATGATATAGATAATAAAATTAGTGCTATTGATGTACATGAATATCCCAACTTTAAATTCGAGCAATCCTTGACCTATTAGAATTCCCGATTCACTACATAATAGCAAGTTTACTGTTATTCAATGTTTATAAACATTTTTGCTGAATTCGCAGTAACTAGTAGTAACTGTCAAATATTTCCAGCTTGAGTCAATTAATACAAATTCAACCGAGTTAAAAGAGAGATTTTTGTACAGTATATCTTACATTTCCGCATCCCGGTTGCTTGGTGTTGCATGTGAATTCTCTCTGTTCGTCACTCCAAACGCTTTCTGCGAATACTGTGATTACAATTAACCTATATACAAACATAAAAAAGCGTCATGACTTTGATATCACGTCCAGTAGTCTATTTAAAATATTTAAAAACAGTGCTATCTCGCGTTAATGACTCAATGAGGGATTGAAATGAGCGGGGAAAGGGGGTACGCAGGTCATCGGTGTTCCTCTACCTTCCAGTTTCCAGTTTATTTCGAATTCCTATACTAGTAGGGAGTCGGAAACAATTGTCTAGTTATTCTTTGTCAAGTTTATAGCAATTAAAATTAACTTATATTTGGTTACTATAATTATGCTCGCTTATTAACTCAGCTTTCATGGAGTGTATACGATCGAAATGGCCCTGAATTTTTACTATATTACAAAAAATTCTTACGGTAGGCTCTTACAGCGTTTACCCTTCCTTCCCGACCTCATGCCTCACGGCCCTGCCCTGGTTTCCGAAACTCTTTTCCACCAGTGAACTATATATAAATTTTCATAAGGGTATAAGCCTAGTCGGTTAGGATTTAGGGTTTTACAGCCTATAAAGGTGCCTTTCAAAATCCTAGATTTTTCATTTGCCGCACTATTTGTACCAATCGTCTCAAGAACTGCGTCACTGTACATAGGCTTACCTTAAAATCAGAACGCAAGCGACCCAGTACTTGCCCAGTAAGGTGGAATTCTTGCTAAACTTTAGCAGCAGGTCGTCGACATATTTCCAAGACATTGCGTGAAGTATTACTAACTTTCTGAATTACTAAAGACCGTCTTTGCTTGCTGCTTCAGTTTTAAACTTTATCGTATGCACCAATTCTCACATCCAGTAGTAGAAGTATTAACAGCACAACCTCCTATACCAATAGCTATCGTCGTAATGAAATCGGAAGAATGGACGCTTTATAGCACCATAACTTTCTGATTTAATTAATCGTTACTGCCCCGAACAAATGTCTTTCAACCTCCGCCGGGAGTGGGGATAAATCACACTTTCTCGTGCGTATGGAATAATGATATACCTCTGTCATTAACACGACTAAATCTATCTACTACAATAATAAATCAAATACGTGTCATCACGTAGGTTCGTCGGAACTCTTTGATTGCAATTAAAATAACTTTTTCAGTACTCTGAACAGTAAAAAGTGGGAAGTAGGAAGGTAACATCTTCAGGTTGCTAATATCATCTATCGTATTCCTAACACAAATATCCAGTTAAAGGTTATCTGTAAATCAGTCGGTTCAATATGGTTATTAGGACTCATCAGTCTAGCTCCAGAATACGCTCGACACAAAAATTTTACATACATTTGTCAACGTTAGATTATGTCGTTTGCATTTTTGATGGCATTACAGATATACAGTGCAACAATTCTTTAATACTGTGGGGGCCTATATTGGCTGGAGCTGTCATGAAGTTGGTCAGGTTCTTTAAAAGAAAATTCTGGAGAACATATGAAATTACGTATGATATCAGTGTAATTATGACCATACATGTAGAGTTTGTAATGCATGTTCAAGAATAATATGTAAAAATGTCGGAAATCAAGACGGTATAGAAAAATGATTTCAAAATCGATGTCATTGCATATACACAGCTTTACTCCTGGTTATGATTCAAGGTTTGCAATCGTATTGAGGGTCATAAGGTTGAGCTCCGTTTATATTTATCGCATTTCTGAAGTTTTAGATAAACTTTATTCACGTCATGTATTGACTATTAGTGCAGGACTATGATTAACGACATCAGTTGTTACATGTCTATTGGAATTCACTTGAGGGATCTCTTTGCCTTTCGCCACGCGTTTTTACACGGGATTTCATACCAGAGAGAAGTTTCAAGTAGATGTTTTCAGCTAATTTACAAAGGATTCTTGTCACATCGATTTGCCAGTTAGGTGAATTCACATCTGTGATGATGAATCAATATGAGATAGATAAAACATTGAATACAAGGATAATTTTAAGAAAATCATAAGTAGTTGTTTCCTATGGACTGCACCATGCTATCAAACGTTGTATTATATTCATTAGCTATGTAAATACATGTAGGAAATTTAGCAGTAGTAAAGAAGTATAATAATCTGTTATATGTTATATACACGTGAACCTTGTTTACCTTCACCCCAGTTGACATCATTTCAGGATTTAGGACTTAAAAACTTGGAATAAATAAATAAATTACTGAATAATATAGTACAGAGTGGTCCAAGATTGCGAGCATGAAGGGCCACAAAAGGTTTGAGGAAAACCTTGCGGGCCGCATACAGGTAAAACTCCCTGGCTTTTGGAACCAGTTAATAACGTAGTACGAGGTATGACTACATATAAGACGATTCGTGGATAAGTCGACCCCTAAAAATAAGGCAACACCACTTCCTTCCAAGTATCAAGAATGTGTATGTTTTAATTAGCATTTAAGTAGTACAGTATGTAAAATTTTACAAGTAGCTGATACTGGCATGGTTAGAAGTGACTTAAATAATAAGCAACGCACAGCTTACTGCAGCAAAAAGTTCATGTACTTTATTGCTCTACTACAGCACTGTCATGCCATAATGGTTCATTGCCTGTCATTACAACTCGAAGCTGGTAGGTAGAGCTAGATTCTAGAAAACTATGGTTCCATGTACAGTATACCAAAAGTGCTCTGCGGGCCGCACAAAATATGTCCGCATGCCAGTGGTTTTACCACCCTGATATACTGGATGGAATTCATATCTGGTGACATCATAGGTTAGAAGTTCAGTTGCTTCGTCACATTGGCGTTCCTTTGTTCGCTTGTTTTGTATGCTGTTCGTTATTGGAGAATAAGGTGTAATAGGATGTGTAAAGTATATGGTGTAATCTTTAATAATGATAATATAGTAGTTAAGCTTCTATGAGTTTACACTTTTAAAGTCGTTTAAGTTGGAGTCGCATTTTCAGGAATCTAATCGACACTAAATGCGGTTCAACCGTTCTCAATTTATTCATTTTTTTTAAATCCACGAACATGTTAGAACCATATTACTATACGTAAATACTGAATTTATTGTAAATAAATAAAGAAGCCAATGAGGTCGAATCAACCAGAAAGATGAGTTAGAATTCTTTAATACACAGCTTCGAAATCTGTTAAACATCAGTTGTTTTTTTTCAATTCAGTTTTTCGTAATTCACCCAGAATAAATAATAACGGAAAATCTAACACTGTCGGTTCTGCAGATATAATCCATACATGTTCTGTCAACCTATAATATTTATTTGTAATTTACCAATCGATTTACAGAATAGCAATAATTTTAATACCACATAACGTCATTCCAACACAAGCAGTCAAAAAATCGATACCAATAAACAACATGTACATTTCATCTCATAAAAGCATTCCTTCTCGTCCAATCTTTAATCGAAAATGTAGTAAAATTAGCTTTGTAGTAATTACTTGTAGTATGTGTATGCCACAAAATAAACTCAAGTCATTGCGTAAACAATTTCGAAATTACAATATCAATAACTTTTATAGCACCTAGAAGAACTAACGATTTAAAATCGAGTATGCAACTACAAGATAGATCAATCAATAACATAAAAATTCAATAAGCTGGTAATTGTATGCTGTCAGTGATTCACTTCAGTCCATTTGATGATTTACAGTTCGGCGAGCTTGTCTGCAGCATCGGCGTTACCTGAGGATTGTTCACGAACATCCTCTGTTTGGCTGACGACCTGTGTAATAAAACATCATTCCTGTTATAGTAGGCAGAATGAAGTATGCAATGAGAATTACAAACGCCAACTGCGGATGCAATTACTAATTAAGAATTATGCATTACATGCATTGACCCTTGAACATAATGCCAAGAATACTATATTCAGGAAATTACTTAAGGGAAACATAGAAAGTTGGGGGCGGTAATTTTAATGGCTTATGTTTGCTTATTTACCTTGCCATCTTTCGTTTCAATTGTTTTGACGACAACTTTCTTTGTGGTAACAGTTTCAACGTCGTCGGTGGCGTGGGAATCAGCAGTTTCCTGATGTACGTTGGAGTAGCCTGCGATAAAAGTGACAGTCTAATGGAATTTTGCATTACGTTATTAAGACCGATTTGGAAAACGATAATTACCTATACGTGATGACGTACGCATAGAGCTAAGTTCTAGAAATAACCCGGCACGATTATACTCCCGCGGGAGCAACTAAGTATTCCTCTCTACTCATATTACTCGTGTGTAATGTTCTGCCAGCCTTAGAGGGATTCATGCATTGAAATATCGCTTTTACATGTTGTAGTTTACTTATATTGCACCATGGTGATTTTCAATATTGATTTAGACAAATTTAACTCCGCTAGCTTTACTGCTATATATGTATCTTCTGTTCGTATTATTATTATCTATAATCTACGAGTACATCAACAATCATTGCTAGGTAAGACTTCAAAACTGTTCTACTAGTTTAACATCCCTTCTGAATTGTAAATTGATAACAATATTTCGACTGTAAAATTCAGAGAATCATTGTATATTCTAACCATTTCGAGTGCCTTAAAGAATGTGGAAATATTGTTTAGTCTTGGATAAAATAACCAAAAATTACATTAGGTAAACAAAGCGTTCCAGGACATACATTTATTGTGGATATTAACGAATTTTTGTAGACTGAAAATAGCTCTTACCATGGTAGGATCGTGGTGAAGAATACATCGGTACGGATGCTGTCAGAGTTCGGACTCGGTCTCCAATTCTATAAAGAGTTTTAATTGAGAAGATATGATTATAGTTGCAGTACTGTGCCTCTAGGTTTATTGAAATTGCAAGAAGGCTACTAGTATAGTGGCGAATATGTTAGAATGAAAATGATATATTATTTATATACGTATACTGTATAGTGTGTGTATTATGTACTAATGACAGTCTCCTTACCGTTTGTCTTCATACATTTCGACCCTGATGATTGTAACAGGAATGAGGCATGCAATGGAATGATATACTATATTAGATATCTTATACAAATGCTTGAGACTATAGAAGTATAGTACAATGACATTGTAGCCTACTGCAGAAAGGAAATATTCTCTATTATATCGTAAATAACTAACCGGCTTTCCTCTCCTTCCAACAGTTTTCTATAAGTGGCAATTTCCATATCGAGAGCCATCTTGACATCCATCAATTCTTGATATTGTCTGAGATGCTGCGCCATCTGGGCCTTCAGATCGTCGCATTCGGACTATAAACGAGCGTGAATTTTAAGTTAACGAAAACGTTCATACGGAAAACCTAAACAGCTGAATATTGAATAGAAATATTGCCTACCTGTAAGTTGGATACAGTATCCTGATGGGAGTTCAAGTCACGGTTGTAACGGTCTTCCAAATCATTCAGATTTCGTTGAAGAGAATCGTTCTATAGTTAAGGAAAACTATGACTTAGAACGGATAAAAACTGAATATATATTTCTTCGACTCGCCAAGTCAAACTTTAGAAGGTTTTCACAATATAAACTCACCGTTCCTCTGAGGGAATCGATTTCTAGATTGAGAGTTTGAACAGTTTTCCTGTATTCGCTGACTTCGCCCTTTATAGCTCTGATTGCTTCGTCATTCTGTGCTGATTGGTTTTTGAGACTAACCACCTGAAACATATCAAGTTGTTGATAATCACTGTTGCCTGTTAGCTACTGCATCTGTACGTAATTGATGTCTTTAAGGTTCTGAGCATGGGATATAGGATCACTGTCTAGTCATAAGCAACCGGGAATGTATTTTAGTCTTTTAGGTATGCGATAACCAAACCCGATATCCATACAGGGAACACTTCATCCTCTGGTACAAATTCTCAAAGTGAATTAACAACTGTTTCCTATTTAAGGGAATGACTGTCTCTCTAATTCTATTAGAATTTACGACGCAGACTATTACTTGAGGTTACCTTATCTTGATACCATTTCTCTGCTTCTTCTCTGTTCTTACGAGCAATGTCTTCATATTGCTGACGGATTTCGCGCAAGGCCTCTTCAAGATCTGGTGCGGGAGCTGCTTCGATTTTGATTTCAGTTGAACGGATTCTGTCTTCCATTTCTTCCATCTCCTGTTCGTGTGTCTTCTTCAAGAACTCGATTTCCTCCTACACATTCAAATATCGGTTTAGAATAAATTGTTAGTAGATTATAAGGCGGTAGTAAAAGTTTTCTTCATCAATAAAATCAGTAAACGGTTCTTGCCATTAGACTAACGGACACGGACACATTTGGCTGGGATACTATAGTTTGGGTTCTATCTTCTTTATCAGGGTTACATGTAGAGGTAACGATTGGGAATAGGCTAATAATTGTCTTGTTTTAATAAGTTGTAGTTTTATTGAATTTTAGTTTTAATCCTTACCTTGAAAAGGGAGGTACACATCATCTGTCCCAATGTTTAATAGAATGAGTTACCTGTAGAGTTTCTAGTCTTCTTTCGAGGTCCAATCGTACCAAAGTAGCGTCATCGCAGTCCTTTCTCATTCCAGTAAGGTCATCTTCGACTTCTTTGCGGTTAGCTTGCTCTTCTTCAAACCTACAAAACGATGTAATGAACTCATATGGAAAATGCGATTTGTTATCTCCCAGGCAACTTCCATCTTGTTCTCATCGGGCCTATCTGCTATTATTTACTTTCTCTACACCACAGCACTTAAAGGGCTTTTTAAAACTTACATATCTTTCCATTTGGCGACTTCGATAAGACAATTCTCCAGTTGCATGGCGAGAGAAGAACGCTCATTGGTTAGAGAGTCAATTTCACGTCGCAGTCTAAACCAGAGCAGTTGGTTATCTTATAGGCTTGCTTATCTATTACGATTTCACAGGCAGTGCTTTCATTTTCATGTAGTACAAACCTATTAAGCTCGTCTTCGTATGCCTCAGCTAGCCTTGATGGTTTGGACAAGGAAAGCTGGGCAACTTGCTCTTCGAGAACGCGATTAGCTTGCTCGAGAGTTCGTACCTTCAATTTAAGATGCAATATTCTAGTTTCCATTTACTCAAACTTTCTTTTACGGATGTTAATATATAATGTGTTTACCTTGTTGATGTAGTCAGCGAAACGATTGTTCAGATGTTGTAGTTCAGCTTTTTCGTTGATTCTCATTCCTTGGAACTCGGGGCCCATGCTGTCCGTCATGCTGTTGATTTCCCTCATCGAAACTCCGCTTGCCACTGGTACAGAACGGCTCATGGTAACGTGGTCGTGGAATACATGTCCTCCAGCTCCAGCACCACTGCGGGTAGATCTGATAAATTTAATTTTATCGTTCGACGTATTTCGAAACTAATGTGAATTACATGTGAATTGATGAAGATGACAATTAGGCCTAATGGGCTACAGACGTAGAGGGCTATAGGCCATTACGTATTATCGCTAATGATGAATTTCACAATCAATATTATTCACTACTTGATTAATAATAAGGGATTTTTAGCATTAAATGAAAACCGAAATAACCTGAATGAACGAGTTGTTTTGCTGCGTGCACCAGAGGCGGGTGAGTTGTAGTCAAATACAGATCTATCTCCTCCAAAATGACGACGATAACTGGATGTTCTTTCTTCAACAAGTCGTTTGCTTCCGTGGTGAGACATTTCTTTCTGTTCTTTCGAAATCTATGAGGTTCAAAAACTCTGGAAGCAAAATCGAGGATATGATAATCGTGAAATTCCAACTTCTCTTTCCTGTAATAGCAGATCACTGATAATACCTTGAATGATGCAGATGGTTGTACAGTGGACGTTCTCTTACTAGCTGCTACTGAAACTGAATGATGTCCTTTAGCATACTCTCGCTTTTATGGCATCCAGGGATTGCATGGAAATGACGTCATTGATAGTTAGCGCATGCATATTCGCAGCGATTGGGTATATTAATGGTACTAACAGATAATGTCAGCTACGTGGTAAGTTCGAGAAGAAATTAGCTGCCAAAATCAGCACTGCCGAATCAACACCGGGGAAATCAAAAAATACTGCTGCTGACGACTATCACACGTGACAAAATGTCGTCAGAGAAATGTAGAAGCTGGCATGAAATTCACCTAAATACTGATATGCCGAAGGAAATAAACGTCGTATTGTATGTAACGGGTTAAACACATCTGTCGTTGGTGCTATGAATGAAGTATGTCCTCACTTGCTATTAATCAGGAGAACTCGTGATTCGAGAAGTGAGTATGTTCCTGGCCGTTGTAGAATTCACCATGTTTGTTGGTGGTCGGTCGGAATTGATGACAGAATGCTTATGGATTTGCGAGAATAATCTCCTTTGACCGGATTTCTGCAACCAGCGCAATAATAGATCGGGGAATATATCGTATTTTTGGAATTTTTCTCCATACTATTGCACTATCAAAAGTTCAATAACAGCTATAAATAGTCCTGAATAATGGGAACTAGCATATTGCAATTTGCCGAACCGGCGTCACATTTGGAACAGCTGCGTTCGTTGCGTCTTGAGATCTATAGAGAATGACGACGCTGTGAATAATAATACGACGATAACTGTCTTCTATACTAAGTCTATTACTCAACTAACTGACGCAAAGAGGAGAGTGGGAAAGAGTGAATTATTGCGAAGAATAATAACTAACATAAGGCTTCTGTTTCGTCATCTGAATTGCATGGCAACAATATTTTCATGGAACCAGTGACGACACAATATCTAACAATGCCTCAGTTCTATCCTTTCTGTGAATCAATAATTCGCAATCTAAAATATTTCTATGACGCCATACTAGCCTGACACAATGGTATCTAAGAATTAATTTATTTCCGAGAAAAAATTTATGCGGCAAATACATCTATTTGTATGAGAGTGTACCTGTGATTTCAATACTATGTATTTCCTGGTTTTGGCAATCTCTTTCTACTTGGAAGTTTATTTTGCCGAATTATTGGTTAATTCGCTCCATCGTGCGATAAAGGCCTCGTACTTATTCGTATCGTATTTGGCGAGGAGGATCGCGATCTTCGTGAGAAATTTTACGGAGAATCATGAAGAGAATATAGAACTCCTTCAGCAATTTCTCTGTGAATTATCAGTTTGTAATGTCCGACTGGAAAATCAGTTTCGTTTATACGTGGATAATTGTGATTTTGATCCGAGTTTGATCAAAAGAGCAAGAAAACTACTGAACGGCTCAAATGCGAGGAAAACGGAAGCAAATTCCCGCAATCGGGCTTGTGAAAGCACTAGTACGCGGGCTAAAACGAAGCTAAAAGCTCCGTCTCCTACATGCCGTCTTGCTGAGAAACATTTTGACTTGAATAATAATTTTATATCCATTGTAAACCAATGTGAATTCGAGGAAATGACAGGGGCACAAGGTGATCGTGGTACAAATAGTCCTATTCGAGAAGAAAGTCCAGTTACAAAGGTCATCAATTACAACGACAGCAATTTCATTTTTTTCGGTGACCGAGATTCGATTCCACTTCCTACCAACAATCTTGACAGCAGCAGTGATTCTGACTTGAGCTGTGTGGTGGGAATAGAGCTCGACAGAAAGACTCCACTCACCAACATTCATGCCTCCATTCGAGAAGAGGAAAAACTGTTTGGCCCGATTTTGACGATATTCAAAAACACACTTCAGAAAAAAAAGAACCTCCACGTAAATAAAGTGTATGAAGAGGTCATCAGCAACATTCGTCCTTTCATGGAAACGCAGTTAAATGATGCTGCAGTACAGTCTATTGAGCGCGCTAAAGCGTATGAGAATATTTTGCGATCGCAAGCTTGGAAAGATGCAAGAATACTCGAAAACATGATAGAGAAAAAATGCCAACAAATAGGAAAAACCTCTAACGCATACGAGCATCAACTGAGTCGCGAAACTGAACTTAAAACCAAAGTTATCTGGCAGCCGTACACACTCTAGTACACTGGCTTGCTTATATCGGATGAATGGCTTCTAAAATGATCATCCTTATTCTTTCATTCGATTTAATGCCGATTTTCATTGAATCGCACTGGGTACAGATGACTGCTTCCCCTTTTCTTATTTATTCTAAAATAAAATGACTAAAAATCCAATAAATCGTATTGCAATAAATGTGAATATGTACTCTTTCACTGGGGATTCTAAAGTAATGACTCATATGATATGCATATTGTTACATATGTTTGATGCGGTACGAGTGCCTGGATAAAACTGGTGAGTGTTGAATAAAAAAGCCGAAACTTTTATTCGCTATATTACTCGTTCAGTAAAGCGAAATTGAAAGGTTGATGGTGATATCAATATGAAATGAAAAGTTGCTAGAGTAAGTGAAATGCAAGAACAGTAGAATTTCAATCATTGATTATGTTGAGACCTGATCTGTTATTGGAACAAATATAAAAATACTGTACTTAAGGTGTTGTAAGTGTTATGCGAATAATTGATATTCATTCTGTAACAATTACGGATGTTGGGCAGGGGTTCGTTAGGTAACAAATCATGGGTACTATAGTTGAAAGTTCATGACCTTTACGGCATTTTACGCCTGTTCATTCAAAAGTTGCTCGTTTCTACAGCAGACCTTACAGAATGATCAGTGAAAGTTCCAGCACCCAAGATGTGCCTACACACCACATAAAACAAGAATATTGTGAAACAAGAAAAATTTATCGACGTGGAAAGCGAAAGACCGCAGTCAAGGTAACAATTTGACCGTGAATTTAATAATCTCATGTAGTCTAATAATGTATTTTATCGTATTTGTACAGGTGTTTACGGTTAACTCAGAATCTAAATACATACTAGTGAATAATGTGCAGGCTACAGGCCTCGAAAAAGATTTACTGAAATTGTGCACGAAATATGGCACAGTCGAACAATGCAAATCGTTGACGTCTTATCCGGTGGAGCAATTCACACAGACATTTTTAGTGAAATTTCAAGACATACAAGCTGCCAGGTACTTAGGCATTGTACAAATTTTTAACAGTGTTGATACTCTGAAGGCCAGACAGGTTGGTCATCTCATGTGCTATTGTGTTCATTGTAGCTTATAACTAGATAGAATTATGTTGATACCGGGTTGGATTAAGTAACTGTGTTTTTGTTCGGTAATGTTGCGATATTGAATCAGTAACTGTGGTTAGTTTTGTGGAGCATTGTGTTTTGTTCTGCAGTTGCTGCATGTAATGTAATGGTTATGGTAGAGTGAGGGGTAGGATTAGTGTTTCTAGTTCAGTGTAAGATTAATCATTAGTGTTAACTAATCCTTACCCCGGCCCTCAGAAAACCTAGCTTAGCCTGGCTCCTAATGTAGCCGGGTTTCGAAGGGAACACATTACATGAATAGAACCACTGTGTTTGCAGTTTCAAACGATTTTTCAAAATCACCCCTTGTCTGTTGACTGGGATATCATACCGAATAAAAGTGATCACGCAAATAAAGGGTGAATCAGACTCATTGTTTCTTGAGTGTTATCCTCTCCAGAGAAGTAAAAATGCTATAATATGCTTCTTTGAGGCTTCTAGAAGTATCAGGCAATAAGAATGATGCTAGGAAAATGTGAAAATCTTAAGGATTGCACCACAAACATTTTTTTCTTATCCAACTTATTTGATATTAACTATGGTAATAGTAGATTAGTGTAAGTTCTCTCTCATTTAGATTTGCAAAACGAGGCCTGGATGACTTGTCTTTTTATGGTACGATGTTACATGTGTTTTATGGACCGGAATACGAGGATGTCGATGATACTAGGCATAAATTGATAAAACGACGAATAGACGTTGTGTCTCGCATCAAGTCACTACAAAGAGAAGAACGTAAACAGAATATGAAAGGTCAAAGTTTAAAAAGGTTATTTTATTGAAAAAATAATGTTGCTTACACTAACAAAGTAAACTTGACTACTGCACATTGATTTTGTAATACAGGTACTCAAAATGCTGTTGTTTATTCACACTGAATAGGTACATTGCTTTCTTGGCTTATGCATTTTGATTTTACACACAGGTCCAGTGAGGAAAAAATTCCCTCGCACTGTGAATACTGGACCACCGCTGGTTGGGTATACGCCAAATGTTGCAGCCACAACTTCTGAGGCAAGCGGTGACTTCAGGAACCTGGTTATGACGTATACAGCGACTAAAGTTATTTCTAACATCTTCCCTTCGTGTTCCCAATCTTCTTCAAAAAAACTAACAGTACAATTGAAGCCTCAAGAGACAATACATGTTGATGGACCCATGACTGGGGTTGACAAATCGAGTTTAAATAAAACGAAAAATGAAGATAGTATATTGAAATTAAAGACTCCGAAGTTCATTCATAAAACGGCTTGCTTCAAGTCTGCTTCCTCCACATCAAATAGTGGATTACCGAACACTAGTTACGTATTTGAGAAGAAGGACGTTGTTTCATATCCGGCACCTGCATTCATTCCGAGGGTGATACAAATGAAACTTCCCAACAATTCAGATAATATCTCCGGGAACGGTTTGTTGGGAAATCTGGACATGGTTAAAAAAAAGGGTATGTGCTTAAAGAATGTTTATTTGTAATATTGTCTGATATTTAGTTCTGTGTTTGCTGATTTTAGATCACACTGTTGAGAGCGAACAAAGTGACAAGATCGATGAACGTGATTACTTAGAACAGTCTGTGAAAGGCACCGCTGAAAGAGTTCGTAAAGTGTTGAAAAGAACTATTCCGCAGGAAATATCATTTCAAAGCAGTAAAATAAAAAAAATATGAAACAAAAATGGAATGTAAGTAGTGAAGGTGTATATGCTTTACTCATCAAAAAATTGCTTCTGCTATATGACGCTGTTGAGCAACTGTGAAAAGTATATAGATGCTTATCCCGCAAAATATCGCATCCGCTATATGGCGATATTGAACAACTGAAAGGTATATTTGCTTAGCTCTACAAAAAATTACATCCGCTATATGGCGCCATTGAACAACTTAAAAGTATAGATTTCTAGCTTAACAAAAACTCGCATCCGCTATATGGCGCTATCGAACAACTGAAAATTTATACATCCAAGCTCAAAAATGTATCCGCTATATGGCGCCATTGAACAACTGTTCGTTACCTACAGCCGGATGAGTCTATGAAAAAAGATCTTGCATGATGTGAACTGTAATTGTGCTCAAGTGGTAAGTTCTATGAAGCATGTTTGTCAAATGTAGTTTATCCCGCTATGGAGCACGAGTTCTGTATACGATGAAAGCACGAACAGATACTAGCTAAAGACACGTCATGTTTGCAAACTAATCATTCTAGATGGACACGTGTAGTCATTATAGTAGGTGAGCCGATTATTGATGTTGCCACATCAAATTTTTACTAGCTCTACAAATCTGTATCGAAAGAATAAATGTGATACAGTATTTAACGAAGTTTCACGAAGCAGTTTCTCTGGGCCTTCCGAGTCAGAGGGAATATGTAGGGAATGTGACTCGGTTGCTTAGTATTGCATTCTTTCGACCCTGGTCATCAGGTAGCCAGTGGGCTTTACTTTATTTTTTGTAAGAATTCATTCACCTATATATACATTTACGTTCACAAAGAAAAATGTTAGCACCTGAAGTGAGGTGTGTATTGAGACTGGAACTTAAACGGCGTTCCCTCAAATTTATATACAGTCTTAAAATGTTCACTCCGTACTTCTCAATGCCCATAAAGCGCATTTGGTGATTTTTAATGCAGAGCTTGCAACCAATGCACGTGACAGACGCGCCCAGCTGCATCGAATTCGCCATTGGTGGCGAGCGAGAGTAACTGGATCGAGGTGTTTTGCGTCAACTATTACGTTTACGTTTACTCTCGCGCAGGAAAAACGAAGTAGAGTACGTCAGCCGCGTGTTTTTACCTTTGGTTGTTGGTTCTCTGTAATATCACTCCTCGTTGCTAAGCGGTTCCTTCGTTTAACTCTGGTAAGTGAATAGGTACAGTAGTTGATATCACAGTGAGTGGATTTGTTAAGCATCGATTGCTGTTGAACGCAGACTGGCGGAATTGTCAAGAAACAAGTCGCCATATATTTGGTGAAACAAGAGTGAGAGCTGCTGTATTTCACACGTTATGGTAAGTGCGTAATTTATAGCACCTATTATCACCGTATCACAAGGACATCGGACGTATTCTCGATATTTCGCTATTATGTGACTGTAGAAAAATATCTACCTATTTCTCAGTTATTACTGTTTGAGATGTGTATTTTTTTTAGCCAGGCACACTGGTAATGCAGATTTAGATTTAGTACCACCTAATCTACTTAGATACAATTCAGTGGCTTCTGTATCAGTATTGGATTATTGCACTCATAGATATATTGACTGGATTTCCAAACAAATGTAAGGTAATCTGGATTGAAATATTTCATAGTTAGATAACATGGAAATAAAATGTTAATCATTGTAAATCCAGCATATAGGGATTATTTATAAGCGCTATCACATATGTCTGGTATACTAGATATAGCCAACTTTTCTTCGTATTATCACAAACTGACATATTGAATGATATTATATTCTGTGAAATTACTTAACTTAAACTGAGATATATCTCGGCTACTATCATTCCATATGCAGTAGTGTTGAGGCAGATTCACTTTGACAGAATATCTCAAATTTGCTTGTTGCAGATTTACCAGGGTATTTGATAATCCAAGATACTGGCTTAATGGATAATGCCTTGGATTTTGCTTGTTAAATTTACTGAAGTATTTCATGTAGTACTATGTATTTATGTTCAACATCTATTTAGCTAAGTCAAAATATTCTAATATGTAGAAGTCAAACCACAAGCATACACAAACCAGGGGTAAGAAATCTACAGATTTTGATTGGCGAAGCCATATTTTTTCGGCCATACCTTTTTCTTATTCTTCATGAATTCATTATGAATCATGTGACATATCTACAAATAAAATCAGAAGAATCAGTTTTTCACATGTGCTTTTCATTTGTTGCACTTACCTATTTTCAATAGACAAAATGGCCCACATAGGTTTTCCAGCCCGGTCAGACTACTTCTTGTAATAACTTTTTTCCAAACCTAAATAAACATGGCTATTGTTCACATACAAAACCAGTCCTTCACCATGGCAACATTATTTGTAATTTTATTTCAATCAAGATGCTGTGATATAATTTGTTCCATACTAACTTCCACAGTTAAGGTCTGGTTTACATCACACAAGAAACAAGTTAATGCAGGTATATTAAATGAGAGTGAAAGTATCATTGCAGTTTGAACATTCGCTAAAACCTCTGATTTCGTATATCTAAAAGCAAATATCATATTGACAAGTAGTTGTTATAATTTGATAGTAGCAGTAATGGATTGTTGCTATTTTAAGTTGAGGCCGGATTTTATTATTTACGCCCTGAAAGTGTAATGGATAAATTAATTTCTTGCTTTCAAGAAATCTATGTTCCTGAGAATTTTCGGTCCTTAATTTTGCTTATCTATAAGTAAAAATTCTCATTATGCTGTATTATAACATGTAGTGCAATGGGTAGTTCATGTTCATTGACTCAACTTCAAAAGTAATAATTTTCTATTTAATGCAGCCATGTAGCATGTTCCCATAGCATTAGGTTATTATTAATATCAAATGTATTTTGACCCCTGTTGAGCTGAATTTTAGATGTATTGTAGATTCAGTTTGTCCCAGAAAAAGTCCAGTACTTCCTTGATTTATGAGCGAATTTCGTTCTGGAAATCCTTGTTGGTCCTTACTTGGAAGCTAGGTTAAGCCCACGGTATAGGTGTTACACGCTAACAGATTTTTCTGATCATTCAGGTTGTTCATTATTTTAAAAAATATAGTTCGAATGATCATATACGGTATCAAAATACTTTGGGCTTAGATTGAGGCCCATAAGCTACAGTTTTTGTATTATCTTCCGAACTTTATGTTTCGGAGCAAAATATTTCAGTATTATTCGCTCGAGCAGTGTCAATATTTAGTTTAGATTGCTAACATAATAAGCAGTAGAGATATTGGTGTGTTTTAAACAGGTTTTAATTCAGCAGTCGTTTACCTGACAGTACTGCTAAGTATAAAGGTTACTGCTCATAATTTCTGGCTTGAACATTTTTAATTCTCTGAACATAGTTTGATACTAGAAAGTGTTGCATCTAGTCAGTCATTGGTGATATTTTCTTTCTCATAATATTGATCATTACTTAACGGCATATTTCCTCACTTTCAGAAAATGAATGGAGTAGACACCGTAGACGCTACATCTGTTTATTTTACCGAAAATATTGCAGGTATTGTTCTCTTCTCTGCTTATCGTTTGTTTGCTATTATTGCAGTTTCTACTTTTCCTGTTGCAAGTGGTGATCATATTCCTTGAATAGCTGCCAGTGTAATTTACATTGTGCTGACGCGTGTGTAATGGTGGTTTGTTCGTAGTCATCGCTAGAGAGTGTTATTGATTAACTTAGTGCTGTGCTTATAGAGACTTGGAATTTTCATTCAAATAAATTTTTTTCAAATAACACTTTTAGCATCTATTTATATGCCTTAAAAACATGTTAACAGATTAGCCGGTTGAATATATATGAAAACATGGCATATCAAGCAACCCACATGTTCACTATGCTAAAAAGGATAGCTGATGCAAGCCAAACTTTTAGGAGGAATTTTACCAAGGCGCAGTTCATATGCACACTATATTAGATCGAAAGGGTTTCCTTATGAGGGTAATTATAATATTTTTCGACTATGGGTAGGGATGTTCATTACAGAATCTGGAATCTTAAACTATTCTGGAATAGTTGAATTACTTTATTTATCCTATATTGCGGCATGTTCCCTTTTTATGTATTTGATCATTATAAAGCCAGTTTCCAAGAAAGAAACCTAAAGATAAAATGTTGTTTTTGTTTAATTACCTATTAAAGGATAAGGAGTTAAAAATTCTCCTTTCAAAAGGCAAAATATAGTCTCTATTATATGGGTACTTGTATGTGTCACTTGTGAATATTATAATGTATATACAAGAGCCAAAACAGGAAGGCTTTGCCAAATATATCACTGTATTAATTGTCATACTAATTCAATTTGAGATAGACAGAACTGAAAACATAGTTTCCATGTAGTCTGGAGGACACAAATGATCAATATATTACATATAATACTAATACTAGAGTGATTGAAGTTATCATTAAATTTTAATAAGCTGCGATTCGAGTCATGGGAATGAATGGCTATACACATAATATCGATATCCTCGCTATATGAACTAGGTTGATGTTAGCTCTTCTGTAAATTTAATGTCTAATCTCCACGCACGTGTTATGTGTTTGATGAGTGTCCTAATCAACATGTACCCATTGGCATCAATTGAATGACAATTCTAGCCAAAAATAAAGGCATCATGGAATGATGATGCTAAAAATGAAACAGCAACATGTCAATCCAATTAGTTTCGAATAATATTATGGTGACTTGTCGAGTCATGCTTCATATGTCAGTTCATGCCATGTAGTGGCTATTTTGTACAGTGTATAATGTAAATAAGCTGATGAAATTGTAGTCATTCTCTGCGTTTATTCAGCCCGAGGCTAATAATAAAAATAATGTAATAAAAAGAATTTTTCATGGGACTTTCCTTCATACAAGGCATTTACCACTTTATTTTTAATAAGCACTTGTGTCCATAGTATAATACCGTTTCATCTGTGGTTGTTCTTATCTATATATGTTGTAACATAATACATATCTATGCGTGAGATCTTCATCATTATGCCTGGATAGGGGATACCGGTTTTGAAGTGCAGCGAAAACCAACCTATTTAGGTTACCTCTCGGGTTCGCACACCAACAAACTAGCGGATTAGCTCTAACAATCTAAACCAAACTTGCCGGTCCTTTAATTCGTTCCGGTTCAGGGCTCAGGACTTTTCGAATTTGTAGGTAGAGTTCTGGTTTGCTCTTCGCTATAATTGGATGGTTCGCTCCGGTTTAGTTTATCGATTCGTTTCAAGTCCCTGATTATAGCGTGATAGTTATGGTAGTGACCATACAGGCCATAGTAACGGTTTCTATGTCAGATGAATTCTCTTGAATGCAACCGCTTTCAACCAATGCACAGCATATTTACTTTAGATATCTTATTTGCTGTTTGTCCAACATAACATATTGGTACTTGGTACTGGCAGATGGGATGTTGCAGTGCGTACATATAGCACATTGTTTAATTAGGGGCTCAGCCACTGTTGTAATATGTTCACTAGTCATCTTATCATCAAGAATGTAATTAGCAATATTAGTATGAATTATGTTTAACCACTTACACCATTCATGCTTTCATTCAGTTTTTAATTTAATGATGTAGAAGTAGACGGTACAATCTATCATTTTTGTGAGAGGAGTAAATGAGTGTAAATGTCTGAGTTCGAAAGATAGTTCTTAAAAGTCATCTGCCCGTCACTCATTGTTTAGCCTTGCTGTTACGTAGGCTATATATATCACAATGATATAACGTAAGAGGTCAACCACTGATTTGTTTTTGAAAAATTATGATCAGCTCATGATCATGGCACTCTGTCCTATCAAACCAAGTTAGTAACATGATATATTACCTCTAGTTGTACCGTAATTCCTGTATGTCTATGCTTGCCATGGAGTATGACTGGAAATCCATTACTTTTAGCTGTTTGTCAAGTTGCTTGGCATGATATTCCCTTGATGCAGTGTGGTTAGATGATAGAAGCATGAATAATATCTTACTATAATTCCATAGATAAAATAGCAGTACTATTGATTCAGCATATTATATTTTCAAGTAAGTTGTGAGTCTAATGTGATAGCCCTAAGAAAATTAAATCTGAAGGAACTTGACATTATCAATACTTGTGTTTGTTTGGACAGGTGGAAATAACAATGTAGTTACTCCGAACGAATCGTCAATGTCGAGTACGTCGCCTGCTGAATCAACTCAGGAGGTTTCGATGGCAGAGAATGTTCAACAGCAGGACATGGATAAGTTGAAGGCCCAGCTTCAGCATCAGCTGGAATATTATTTTTCAAGGTATTGTTCATCTCATTATCATCATTTACTAACTGTTTGAAATACTGTAAAAGTTTTTAATATGAGATAAAATTAAAGGATAATCTATCCAGCTTTATATGGTCTTTTATCTCTTTGATGATCTCTTATTCATGCATGGCTGGTCATGGATTTCTTTATATATATTTTACAAGTATTACTTCATAATTAGTATGCTAGTAGTAAATCAGTTTCATTCATACATCTTCAACGCCATTCAGTGAGAACCTGACTCAGGATATGTATCTGATGTCACAAATGGACGATCAGCACTATGTGCCTATTTGGACGATAGCAAATTTCAACGCTGTGAAGAAGCTAACTTCAGACATCGATCTTATCATAGAAGTCTTGAGAGGTATGTCATTAGTCTGTCATGTTGGCAACACAACACAAACTGGTAGATATTCGTTTCTTTTTTTTCTACTCCCAGACCCCCTAAAAACCCTATCCAAACCCAATCATGGCCAGGAGCCTCAATAACTCAAGTCATCAATTTCCAGTTAGTTAGTTGGATAGTTAGTTGTGATATTTGTTACTTTCTCCCTTCCAGTTCCTGAGGCTCTTTCATATTATTGAATAAGGCCCTCAACATTAGAATCTTTAGTAGCTATCCAACCTTATTCTAAAAAGACTGTAAAATTCAATATCCACATTTCATTGCTTCCCAATACATATTAAAAAAAGAAAAGAATAACAGAAGAGAATTTTTCTTAACTGTGATATATAACATTCTGCTTTCTACTGCTCAGCTTCCAGTCTAGTGCAAGTTGACGACAAGAATGAGAAGGTTCGTCCCAATCAGACCAAATATGCTCTGATACTGAGAGAAATTCCTGAGGACACACCAGTCAAAGTAATGAAATTACGTATGATATGGTATGCATGTCAACTTGTCGTAGGGTCATTCCTTATGTACAAACTGAAATGAATTGTTATTGAAGTACAAAAATTGGTATATTGAAAGTTAGTGTGATCGTTTTCTTGGCAGTTGCCATTGGAACATTTGACATTGAGGTTACTGTAGTTCATGTGCAGTTAGTGCGATTGACCGTTAAAATTTACGGTAGATAATGGTGTTGTGAACCCTGATACTAACCTGCGGCTTCCTCAATACCATTAAATCACATGGGATCTTTGTAATTATACTGTTAAGTGTTATTTTAATGGCACTTACAATTGTTCATGGAACCCTACAATATTTAGTTATTAATCATAGCTTGTATAGCTTGTGTTTGAACTGGACACAAAAGGTACATGTAAATTGTACAGTATATTTACACTGTAAATCCTTCTCCCTGTATGATTGCAATAATACGATGATTCTGTACAATGTATATGATGATGATATGGCAGGCGCTCTAGGGTCATTATCACAGTTAACAAGGGCCCTAACAACGCAGCTACAGCGATAATGTTATAACAACCATTCTAAAACTAAAGGATCCTTATTTAATCCGAGAAGTGATCCGCCCAACACATCTTAACCTAGATAGCAGTAGATCTAGGAAGATTAGAATTACCTTGTGTTCATGATAGTAGGACTCTTACCGTTGAGGATTTCCGTTCAATTCAATTACCGGTATTGTGTAATAAAAATGAGCTTTAGATAGGTTTATCTGCATTAATGATAGCAAAATCTACATACTTGAGTAACTGAACCATTATTCATGTGCGATATGTAAAGTGTTCACTTTGTTCCGACAAAGCATAAATCATGCTCATTGCCAAGTGTCTGGGTATATCTGATTCTAGTCTCGACTCTTTTAGTCGTGTAAAAAATTTCACTGGTAAGTACAGACTTTCTCAGATTTTCTCTGTTTTGGAAATCTGAGACAGGTGTTCGTTCGCAGTTTACATTCAGCACTGCACTTTCAATGCTGAGCGAAATGTATTGCTTAACATTTCTGTTTTTAGAGACAACTTTGGGTTATGAATTATTCATTATCGAACAGGACGCATCACAAAGCAGCGGTTTTGTCGAAATAGTCTTGAATTTTTCGGACCTGTAAATTACAGTCCGATATAATCCATCATTAAACGCCCTGATTTGTTAGCTTTCTCCGAATTCTAACACTGCAGTTCACTCTGTTGCAGGACATGAATATGATCATTACGAAATTGCTGAAAACTACTGGCATATATTTTATATATAGGTTATAGAAACCCAAAATGCCCGGATTATCTTACGATGAAACATACATTGTGTTGAAACAGCGAGGGACATGATAATAATGTCCCACCATGAACAAAATTAAAGTAACATTGAATAAACAACTATGATCTAATCTTTGGGTACTAGTTCTCGAGATGGTCTAATTACACCATTCACAACACATGTGGCATATGCAGCACGTTGATTAATCTTATTGTGGGATTTTTTTAGTTTTGGTTTAATAACTCTCGTACAGCAGCATATTTAATCAGCAACATTTAATATAATTAGTCATAGCGAAGGGTGGGAGCACTATACAATATATATACATTCCTTTGCAAATCATTGAATTGTTATTGTATTCTATCAAAATACATCTTTCATTTCACTTCACAAAATATTATATGGACACCTGGTAATGGTGATGCTGCTAAATTGCAAAGTAGGATTATATACCAGATCATTATGCCAATGTTCGGAATTCGATGATCTCATGATTGATTTTCTTGGCAAGGATTATTGAGCTCTATCTCAGCAGGAAATAACATATTTCAACCTGATTTAAAATGATTGCACAAAGCTCCTTAGTGTGGTCCATCCTTAAAATCCTTGTGTATGTATAATCAGTTCTAGGTAAATTCCATCAGTTACCCAATATACCTGAAGTTACTTGGCCTGTTTGTGTCTGATGTAGGAAAGCACCAGAAAATAGTTTTGAAAATGGCATCAGTTTCTTTCCACTTACGGTATTTCCCATCTCATAAAATGCTACAAGTGGTGAGACGCTCTCTTTAATTCCCTAAGTATTTTTTTGGTTAAACAAAATGCTGAATACGAGTGGTAAGATGCACGGTAATTTTAGAGGGTAATTTTTCAGGAAAAAAGGTGTGTCTCATGAGTTGGGAAATACGGTAACCTTAAGAAGATAACACATGTGTTGCAATAGTGGGGATTACCATACCTAATGATTGATAAATATCCTTTCATGTATAACCTACATAGGTCTGTAGATTTGTATATTTGGTATTTATTCTTCAACAAACTTTTACTAAAATATGTATGCAATCCTTCTCCCGGATAGTTAATCATTAAGTTTTATCTTTGTAGGGTTACAAATAATATAATGAATAAAATGTTGTATGTATGGTTATCATACCCAGGTACTTGATGTTATAATTTAAAAATTGGCATAGGGTTGGCTAGGTTTTAATCAACTTTTTATATTGGCATCCTCACCATGGGCCTAGTGCATGATTGAGTTGGGCGAAACGTCTGATTCGACATCTCTATTGTCATTGATTGATATAGCAGACACTTGATAGCTTTTTGTCCAATATTCATCACCCAGGTTAATTGTGTAATGTAGAAATTGCATAATATGCACATAAACAATGATGAGTGACACTTAACTCAAAAGGAGAAATGGTGTCTTATTCGCTACACCCCGTATTTGTGTTACACTGGACAATTATTATTATTATCCACTTACCCATCCGCATGTTTCTAGGACGTGGAAGCTCTCTTCAGCAACGAGGGATGTCCCAAGTTCATAACATGCGAGTTTGCCGCAAATACCAGCTGGTACGTGTCCTTCGCTACAGAGGCCGAAGCTCAGGATGCTTATCGACATCTTAGAGAGAGGGTGAAAACTTTTCTTGGCAAGCCGATCATGGTAACTCAATATTTCTTTTTCATTCTCTCGGGGACTGACACGCGTTGCTATTGTTAGTTTTCGCGGGTTCTAATTATGCTATACTATTGTTACCATTTGTAATTCATCTGAGTTCTTCCCTTCATTTGAATGGCTATTATTTGAATTGTTTCCTGGATAATAGTAAAAAATATACATACTCGCTGATTACTTGTGTTAATTCGTTTTTCGGGCATAATTTTTTTATAATTCTTAGGGGCTGGGCTGTCGTGTTAAAACTTAGGTAGTCACCATGTATAAATGCCAGAGATATTATCAGTTTGTCTGTATCAATCATATCCAGTGGAACTATGATAAGCCAAATAGATTACGCCAACAGAACCTTTCATAGCATATTCGTCCTTCGTGCGATTCATAGAAGTCTCTCATAATCAATGATACGAATAGCACCTTCTCCAGAAAATCATGCCAGCCATAAGCTTTTTTTAAGTAATTTTTGCTTAATTTGTTCTGCAAAAAACTTTCTCAAACTCAGTACATCTACAATCTTCTTGCTCAGTGCTCTTTGGTAACGTTAAGAAGTTTTCATATCATAGCACTTTTGATGAGTGTGATAGTATGATGATTGTTTTTAGAAGATTCTTTTCATTTTTTTTTCAAACCATTTTCTTGAGTTTGTCATGTGGTTATATTCTATCTCTTTGTTACGATGATATAGTTATTCCCAACCTAACTTTTGTTCTAGGCACGGATAAAATCGAAGACCCATCACCTCAACACCTACAGCAGTTCCAAACTGCCCCATAATCATGCACAGAACTCTCAGCAACTTACACCTGTACCTACACAGGTAAATGATCTAGGCCTATGAACATGAACATACACCATTTTGTGGAACTAGCTCACAGCAGGATTTATTTATCTCAATGTTCAAACAGATTGTTACGTCTCAGTACGAATACATGCAGCCACAAATCAACGCTTTCACTTCACCACAACCTCAGTATGGACCAGCAGTGACCAGTCAGCAACCTCCCTTCATCTCTGCCATAGCAACCCAGCCTCCGAATGTGCAGAATGTTCCGCATTCTTCCGTGTCCACGGCGGCAATTAACAGTCCTGGACTGGCAACCCCGGTTTTTGTTATGCCTCCAAACATGGGGGCATGGAACAATGGTCTTTATCCTGCCTCTGACCCAATGGTATGTTTCACTCTACACTATACTAGCTAATCGAGTCCACAAACATTGCTTGAGTAAAAAGAAACGGCACAGGAATCCTGCATTCTAGCGGATATATTGAACACTTATAGCTCCAATTACTAGTTTTCAACTCATTACTGATACTCTCCGACGGGCTAAGACTCATGCAAAATTTCAGCTTTCTAGTCTGTGGTTTGGCCAGCCATTGCATTGGAAAAACACACACACACTCACACTGAATTTATATTTAAAAGATTGACTGCTTAGTTTGAATTGCTAACAGCTGGTGTATAAATGCTTTGTTAATCAAAATTATTATAATGATACCAACAAGGTAGTTTGGTCTCTGTGTTTTCTTTACATGAAGTTCAAAACTGTGCTCGTACAATATTTTTTTCGTTTTTTTAGCAATATCGCCACATGCCTTTTTCACAAGTATTTCCTCAAGGGCCACATGACAATATGGGCTTTGGGAATTCAGCTGCTAAAAGGTATACTTGCAATTTATTTTTCGTTTGTTCGAAGTGTAGAAATTTTGTTATCACCAACTTATAAATAGTATTGCTATTTAGCAATCAATTCGGTCTTATATATTGTGTTTTCAAACTAGGTGGTTAACTAATTCCAGTTATTTTAAATTTGAGGAGAGTATTTTAACCTCAAGCCGTTATTAGTTTCACGAGTCAAATAAGCTCTTCCTCATTCCACAGGCTGATATAGTAATTTTTGTGGTGAGTTATACTCTTGGAAAGTATATTGCTTGTAGCTGTTAGTTATATATCAAATATGATTGTTTCGCTTCCACAGGCTGATATAGTAATTTTTGCGGTGAGTTATACTCTTGGAAAGTATATTGGTTGTAGCTGTTAGTTATATATCAATTATGATTGTTTCGCTTGAGCTTGATAGTTAAATTATCGACTTCAATGCTAGTTTTATCCTGACTGCTAACTCTCGATTTGCTTGACATGGACAGTAATCCGGACAAAATTTTGATGGCTAACTATTTAAAAATCTATTTTGAGTGATGCTCATCAGTAACTGTATCCGTTGTGTTAAACTATTTTTGGCAATTCTATTCATCATTCCCCTGAGTATTCAAATTTCAAGCAAACATAGCCTTCTATCGTATTGAACAAAACGGATATTGGAAAATTTCATTTGCAGAAAAAAGTGTATGTACCTTTGCAGAAGCAGCTGTTTTCAAACATCCTTCTGTCACTGTTTCTTTTAATGTTCCTATGTTCAACATAGAAATTAATATTAAACAGTGAAATTCTCGACTAGAATTGTAAATGTGAACAGAGAACAACAGAAGATGAACATGTCTTCTGATGTAATAACATAGATTGGCATAATAATAGACAATTCTCAGTAAAACTCATCTGTAGCTCAATTCCTGTTATAGATTTTTTATACACATTGGTTTTTGATGCCTTTTGCACAAGTACTGGTAGTACTCTTTGTATTTACTCTTTTATTCTTATTACTGGGGTGAAATGGACCTTATGTTGGAACCGCTCAATGCATTTTATGTACAAGTTATTACACTCTATCTTTCAATACCATGTGCTAAATTTTATGTAAATAAATTCAGGCACTTGTTCACAAAGACGAAGAACTTTCCTATGCAGCATATGAATGGATCTGGCATGAATTACAGTACCATGGACGCTAATATGGCACTGCAGACAAGTGAGAAATCTGAATAGTTCGTAGTAGTGGTATTTGTGTTAAATAATTCCAATTCTCGTTTGAAATGCCTGATTATGTTTATATTAGTGAATTCATCTGATCAAAGGACTCACTACTTGCCGGCTGTATCACATCCGTCACTATCTGGGTATAAAGTGATGCCTCCTAGCCATACTAACAACCAACAAGCTATGTATCAACCAACTAACCAGATACAACAGACTTATTATGACAATGTTCCTCCACCAAACATTGTAAACAAGCAACTCCAGGTAA
Organism: Halocynthia roretzi; assembly: GCA_013436055.1. Taxonomy (NCBI): domain Eukaryota; kingdom Metazoa; phylum Chordata; class Ascidiacea; order Stolidobranchia; family Pyuridae; genus Halocynthia; species Halocynthia roretzi. The sequence goes on along the minus strand of QRAM01000054.1, from coordinate 49,358 downwards.
TATCAATATTTTCAATTCAATACAAATTTTTTTCATTTTATTCATTCCGCCATGCTTTAATCATACCTGTTACCTAAACTTCTCCCTTGAATGATAGTGCAATCAGATCCTATGCACTTCAATAGATTATTGAGTAGGCTGTTGAAAGTTAATTTCTCTACATGGAAAACAACATGTGTCAGCATAGAGGATAATAATATACCATGTCGTAATATCGTTATGTTGATTTTTTATTACAGTTATGATGAATTTCCACAGGTCTATAACTAAAAAGTCTGGATTGACTTTGTTCAATATTAGTAGATCGATACAAGTAGAGGCTCATTTTGTTTTTCGATCTATGCTTGCTAGCACATTACTTAAATCTCTTCCTAACCACAGAAGGGAAACGTACAGACATCAAACAATGGATCAGGCAGATACGCTACTAACTACTCCTACGTTCAACCCGCGCACCAGCATAGCGTAACCCCGGATCATATTAGTCCACGTTTCCACCGTGGCAATGAGAAGAAAGGTAATCTCACTGTTTGCTATTAGACCATTTCTCAGTTCAGTCATACATTAGTGTAGTGACCTATCACCTCCAGTAATTATAGGTCAATATCTGTAAAAAGAAAACAGCTGTCTTTTTAAATTTTACTGCTTTTTGTTACAACAGCTACCAGCCAACCTCAAAGATACAGCACATCGAGAAACACACATCACCCGACTACAGACTTCCTGGCGAAAAATTTTCCTAACATTGTCAACCCACAATTTCACAATGGTCTGGGCAACCAGGAACAGTATGTGGCTTCGAATGTACGTAGATTTTTTTTAAATTTGATGATGCGTAACGCAAATAGTATTTATCCATTTATTGTTCCAGATTCCGTTTGTAAGATCTGCACATAACTACGAATCCACAAACTCTGATGGAAGGTTGCCACCGAGACACAGTAATTTTGTGGTCAAAGGTATTTCTTATTTTTGATAATTTGAATTGCTCTTGTACTTTGAATTTAAATTTGGTTATTACTTGGCAGACAACGCAGAAAATTCTGGTGGAACTTACTATGTGAATGACGTCAATAACAATATTTCAAAGCGCCCTAATACAACTGCAGATAAAGATCTAGCGATTGAAGCAAAGTGAGATAGTAGATAAACTTGAACTTATGACCCGGTCGTATTTTTAATATCTTTAAATATATATATATATATAACCAACTATATAAATATCTGATTTCGAAAATATAACTTTTTTTCCAGTTTTTATTACATTTTTTATCATATTCAGTTACAGAGGTCCAACTGATGACAGCAGAAAAAGTCAGCTCTTGAGACGAAAACCGAGACGAACTGATGGAAGGACCAATGTATGTTATTTTCAATTTTTTTGCTTTTGTGTGTTCATACTATTCCATAGTTTGACAGTCTGTATGTTCTTTTTAGTCAATGCCATCCACACCTGTCAATGGGCCAACCTCTCCAGAGCAGCCTTTCAATCTGGAAAATAATGCCTTTCCACCACTTCCAGTTGCTTCCTCTAGTGTAAGTCTATTTTCAGTGTTACAAACAAATGTTTCTCTACTTATCACTATTGTATTCAGTATTTAATATTTGTACTAAGTCTGTGAAATGATATATATGTTACAATCGAAAGATAATGAACATACAGGCAAAATTTGTGATTGTATTCTGTTTTCCTTTTTTGCAATGGGAATGGGTTTTCACAGAAACTATGCTATTTCGTAAATTAAATATATATGTTATATATATATATATATATATATGTGTTAGTATTGTGTCAATACACCTATTTATATGGTCAAGTGATATATCCGATTTTTCATAGGCTTCTACGGTAACAACCACAGAGAATATTGTGAAGAAACCTCAGTTAGAAGTAAGTTGATGTTATTCTTTTCAGTATTTTCATATATATATATATATATATATATATATATATATATGCAGTTGCATACAGTTGTCCATATAGTTGTACAGTAAGAATGCAAATGAGAACAATGGCGAATCTGCTTTCCTATTACATCAATTTCGGTTAGTGCTTTAATTCTACCATTCGTAATTTTACGATCTCTGTGTTGTTCAATTTCAGGAATCATATAAGAATTCATTGAAAATGAATCTCAATAAAGTAAATGCGCCATCGTCGACTTCTGTACAGCCGTCTGTTCAGGTGCATAAAGAAGAACCTATGCATATTGTGAATAAAGGTTAGTAAGTTAATGGATGGTAGGCAGTACTGTATCATGAATGCTCACCTGAGTGAATGGACTCGGTGAAAAACCTTTTGTCGATTAACACTTTCGCTCCCATGTGATCCCATATGTGAGCGACAGTGCATTTACGGGTCATACCGCGGCACTCATATGTGAGCAGCAGCCTCGTTTTTGAAAAAGCCCTGTGAATCCTAAATGACTCGCGCTTGGTTTAATTTCATTAGTCTATAAACTCGCTTGGTACCAACGCTTACTTTTGCCAAACTCCGTTGGCTCATCCGTTTATTTTTATAGTTATATTATGGACTGAATGTCGTATTTTATTATATCTGTTTGTTTTTTGGTGATTACGTACCAGTACAGCCCATGTCGCTCATTTTTCAAAATATATAAATCTACTAAATAGGTAAATACTCTATTCTATTTGTAAGGAAAATATAAAAAAAAAATATAAGCATTTTATGCGCTAGCATATCAACCATGAACAAAAATCAAACTTCATTTACGAATGAACTAAAATATTATGCCATTTATTTCTTCGTGTGGTGTTCTCCCAAACATGGAATGCAAAATCGCTTATTGCCACATGGCACACATAACACATTTACTTGTTTTGCCCGTAAAAGTGAGCGCAATATGGCGCAGGTGCAATATTACGCTCATTTGGTTTTAGTAATTGCGTCATTTCTTTCGTGAAATAAAATGCAACAGTTCACGAAAGGATTGACGCAATTACCAAAAGTTATGCAATATTGTGCAATGTTGTGCAATAGAAGGTTGACGTAATTTTTTAATTTGGTGGTATCATTTTGAAATAATAAGCAAAAATCTCAAATCTACGATAAAATCGGTAGATACTATTCCAAAAATATATAACTATATATTTAGAGTTTAATGGAATCAAATATTTCAAAATAAAGTGTTGGTACAACAGAATTTTTTTCAAAATATGGCTTAGGAGCGAAAGTGTTAATATGAAATTTAAAAACTTAATTTTAGTTTGTTATAAAGCAGTACTAATGACTTGAGTATTTATATTCTGGAGGGGATGTGTTTCTGTTAGGTTGCGTAATAATTTTAGAGAAATAAAGGCAATGTTTTCCTTCATTAGGTTAGTGCATCTTTGAAAAACTTAACTAATGTTGCTTAATTTTATTGTAGAGCAAACTCCGGAAAAGCCAACAACACCCTTAAATACTGTCCCAGCAACGACACAGAGGTTTTCGGTGACCCCAATCAAAGTCCAAGATGCACCAGAAAAGTCAACGGTGCCCACTAATAATCCTGCTGCAAGTAACGGCGAGACATCTACTGCAAAGAATCAAAACAACGCAAGGCAAAATAATAAATCTCGGCCCAGCAGACAACCCTCGCAACCAGACAAAATCAAGGTATAGCATACAAAGTTTTAAGATGTGAAGGCATACGAGGTTTACACTTTTGTTGATAATCTTAATATCCTCAAGTGGAATAGTAGAGGTCTTACTTGCTAAGTGACCTCATTCACAAACAATTTTCAGTAAAAAGTTTGCACATGTTGTGAAGTAATATGTAAAAAATGTCTAGCATAGGATGGCTATAATGAATCTGAAAAGATAGCTGATTTTGTATTCCGAATGTGAAACTTAGTTTATCCCAATTGCCTAGCTAAACAATCCTTTGTTATGCTTTTTCTTCATTTTAAACCATAAAATTTCATTCACTTCACTTCACTGCTAGTTTTCGATGGGAAGGCACTAAAGACATGGTAATCATCATTTGTGTTATATGTTTCCAGGGTAAAACTGAATCATCTAACTCTATTCCAACAGAGAAACAGGCACCTATTTCAGATTCTGGTAAGCTAGCTCTATTTTCACACATTTATTTAAACAAATTTTCAGCACTTAACTGTTCACATCCCTGTAGGAGATTCAAAGAAACTTACATATGCTGAAATGTTACGAAAAAAGACGATCAAGCCCAATCTTGTCGTCGCCGACGAGAACGGCAACGATGTTGAGCAGAAAGTTAGCACTGGGGGGGAGGCTGCCGTGGGTCCAACTAAGGCAGAAAAAGGCAAGCACATGAAATCTACCACAGCAGCTTCAGACGATTGCGAAAACGGTGAAGAAAAGCCATGGGAAAATGCTGGACCTACAAAAAGAGGCCACAGGGGCGAGCGTTCTTCCGAACACACTCAACACAATGGCTACGATTCGAGAGACGCAAATCATAACCGAGGTGGCCGACACTGGAATCGGGGAGGTTCGGCGAGGGGCAAGGGCAGACCTAGGGGGAACGGGTACAATGGAGGAAGGTCAAGTAGAAACGGGGGTGGTTATGGTAATAACGGTAACAGGGAAAGGTATAATTCAACTGGAAATGAACGACCCGTTATGAGTAATGGTGACGTTAATAACAGAAGAAGATGAATAGACTTGGACAATTGGAACACTATTCCCATATCTTCTTTACTATCGCCCATGCTCTGGACTAACAACCTTACATCATTCTTTTTTATTTCTTTGTGACACTCACCATGACCTGTAATATTTACCCACCTAGATTACGCTTAATGTTGTGTTATTCACCCCGCCCCCCTCTCGATATGTAATTCTAGCGACGTGCAATCGCAACTTCGAACTCAAAATTTGTTTTCGCACCTTCCCTAGGCGGAGTCAGTGCTAAAGTCAACGGCACATGATTTTTGCAGTTTGCCGTTCAATGCTTCTTTTCCTAACTGTGACGTTATCAGGAACATTGTTTCCTTTTTTGGGTGAATATTTTATTACCACTCTATTGATTACTTCAAATCGAATTTATGCATGTTTGCTAGTGAATTTCTGTGTTCTGAACGCTATTGCTGGAATGTCTATCAATAGTCATTGCCCAGAGAGTGGTTGTTGAATATCGCTTTTGTGGAGCTATCTCTCCCCTGCTTCGTTTTCCATTACTCAATCGTTGGGTATTGCGTTCTTCAGTGAGGTATGTTTGTTTTGTACCTCTGTTGGCCAACCTTTGTTCGCGTATTTCTGAAATCCTGGAGTTATATTCATATTCAAAGCTACAGTATCGTTTTTCATTCTACAAATCATCTATGCTTAGTTAACAAACACAATTAGGATTTATTCCATCACAGCCCTAATTTGATGTCAAAAGAATGTAGAATCATTATGGATATTGATTGACTCTGGAATTGTTAGCAAAGGTTAACTATAGTCTTTCAACATATTTCTATGGACCAGAAGCATTGATGATTTCTGGTAATGCCCTTTCAATAGGTCTTTAAATGATTGTTCTCCCGTAATAGCATTGTGTGATTATTTGATAGATAATTTATTATATTGTATAGTGTCATGTAGTTTTTATTTCAACATCAAATGTGGATACTGAAGCCGATTTCCATTAATACTGTATTAATTCTTACCAGTAATCTGCTGTAGGTCATCAACTTGACTTAAGTTTTTCGTAATTTTGTTCGACTTAAATTTATACTCTTGACGGATGTCATAAAACACATAAGCCAAAGTGAAAACGGTTGTCGCCAGCCTGCCTCGGTAATTCAAATTCAGCTAGCAAATTTTTTTACACTGTTAACTAATTGTTAACTATTGGTGCAAGGTTAAAGCACTGTCATGATTGTTTTTTATTTGATTGTTTGGTTTGAAACGAGTTCTTTGAAGCCACGAGCAATTACCGTTTGCAATAAGAAGTATCATATTGGCTTACAGCTTTTTGTACCTGACTTTGAGGAGGTACATGTGTCTTGGAATTCTTTTTTGAACACTTCAATAGCATAGCATATTGTTAAGAAACTTGATCTTTAAAAATAGCTTAGTCACAACTGATTGTCTGTGATGATAGAGACTGGTCTTGACATGATTGATTGCGATTAATATTGCAGCAGAGCTTCAGGCTGCCCAGGGCGAATGTCACCCATACCTAAAGATACTTTAAATTGGGTAAAGTCACGCAAAACTTGGCATGTAGCAAAAATATTCTGGGAAATTTATGGTAGTTGTAAAATTAAGATAATATCCTAACAATAAAGGCTTCTCTACCATTTCATTCATGTTAATATCACCTCCGCCCTTTTATCTCTTAAATTCCTGCTTGACACACAGTAGTAGCTTTTCTGACGGAGATTCGTATGAAAAAAATTCAAAATCCGCATTTATTACTATTCAGTCTGAACTTCGGCCTCGCTTTTATATTTCTTATTTTCATTTCCTAAAACGTTCAAAAAAAGTAAGAAAAAAGTATGATTATTTTATTTTTCTTGTTGACTTCGTTTTTGTTTTTTTATTTAGATTCTTACGTTATCGATTCCTAATTTATTTCGTTCCTGGCTGGTATCAATAATTCGAGATTTTTATCTCATTGCATCACGTTTTCGGTTCTCTGTGCCAAATCGTAATAATGTTTTGAACCTGGAATGTGAGTGATTTAATGTAAAAGCAATGATAGAACAATCAACACATACTTTATGATATAAACAATCAATCTGTTTGTGATTCTAATGCAGGATTTTGGCAGGAACGCTATCTTCCATTGAGCGTGTTTAAAGATTGTAATACTCAAGCCATTCTAGATATCGTTTTGCCCTCACTAGTTGCATTTTTGTACTTATAATCTCTGTTCTGTGATTTAAATTTCCAGCCATTGTATTTAGATGTTTGAACATCAGAATTTTGTCTCGGCTTCATCTGAAACATTATCTTTACACAAATGTTCTAGTACCTACTGGATATTGTCAAGTTAATCTCTATAGATTGAATTTATACATGGGGTACACTATAAACAGCCATTATCATTGCATTCTGCTACCTAGCATGATCCAGGTTTTTGCGCATACACTGTGTAAAGTATTCATCATTTCTTTCTCAATCTTGGTGAGTAGGATGTCACAGAAAACTAATTCAGTTAATGATTGCCTTAATTGATTGCTGAGTATTTGATGTCAGCTTTTTTATGAGTAGATATGTGTTATGTGCTTGACACTATTCAGTAGCAATATTGTCATTCAAAAATATAAAAAAAAGAAAATCCTCTGATGCGCAATTGACTATTCGTTCAGTGGCAACCATCCTGGTGACTACTAATTCTATATCCTTACATCAAAACAAGATTATAATGTGGCAACAGATTCTAGTAATAATGTATATCAATATTCCGCATTGATTATTAACCCGGTTTTTGAAGCTAGCTTATAGCGACGATATTCAAGGGATTATACTCAACTGATACGAGGCTGGTTTGCAGTCATCTAATATGGCGCCTTGTGTTTATCCTATTCTTCTGATTCTATTCTACTGTGTTATAAGTTCGTCCATCTGTATTTGTTACTGCGATATTAACTTCTTTAATTTAACATGAGAGCAAATCCCATTAAAATCACCTTTTCAAATGAGCTCTATTTGTTAAAAGGAGTCTTAATTCCCCCCTGTATGGTTTGTACCAAAAGTTGAATATATATATAACGAAAAGTACCCGAATATAATCTTGGAAATATGGAATAATGTTTAGTCCATTTTCTCGAATTTTTTGTTAAATGGATTTTCACTATGCTATACATTGGCATGGAAATTTTGGCAGAGATACACTTTCATGCTAGCTAAATTGCTTTCACTTATTCTAGCAAGAAGTCACCACACTATTCTTTCATCACTTTATGATTCATCTGACACATATCACTAATGTATTTATTATTCTATAATTGTCTTCATTTATATTTGTGGGCAGTAGCACATGCATACATCTGGGGTGAGTCTTTTGATGCACGCACAGTCCTGCCCCCGTGTGTGGTCGCTTGATACTGTGATGTATTCGTTCAATTGCAAAGCCTATGCATTAGTGAGAGCCTTAGCTGTATGCGTTTTTTTCAGTTTTAACGATTCAAAATCATCTGTGATAATAGCATGATGGCCTCGGTCAATTCAAAATTTCATTACTTAAGAAAATTGTTTCTGTTTAAGGCCAAGCCTATGTCTATTCAAACATTTATCTATTACATTTGGCCAACTATATGGCTGTGTGTTTGCCAATGAACAAGGAATTAGCATTTTAGGTCAAATGTTGTAGGAAAGGCTGTCTAAATCTACAAATAATAGTAATGTATTGTTCTTCATTATAGTCTTCCTTAAAGCATGTAAATGTGCTTAGGAAACACCTTTAGTAAAAAACCTGTACTGCTATTGCTGGCTACATTGCTTTTGTCCTTCTTCTTTCAAAAAAATGCCTCGAAAACAATTTTTCTGCTTGGCTTATTCCATTTCATGTATTTTCTCTTGGCAGAGAAACTATGTAGCCTATACAGTATATTCTAAGGATCCAATCTGGACAAGATAACCTAAAACTGTCTATAGCTCATAGATAGCAATTGTCATGTTCCATATTTGTTGAATTGCTACTGCAAGCTATGTTTAAAAATATGGAACCTAAAATATCTGTATGCTTTATATACTTGTTGCAGTCCATAGCGCAGATTACATGCGATGTTTTTTAAATTTTGATTTGTTACGTGGATTGACATCGCATTGTGTCACTTGTCTTTCCTGGTGTGTATTTATAATTCAAGCATTACAAAGCAATTATTATCTTCTCTACAACAACTGGCAAAATACTATGCTATTTTTGTGGTACTGTGTAGTTAGTTCTCCATCCATCCGGTGCATTTTTGCTTTTTTGTCCCAAATACAATTTTCCGTATTGAATTATATATGAGTTCATTTAATTCATATAGTCAAGGCATTTGGATTATTGGAAGGAATTGAGTGCCTTTGTACATTGAGAAGCAGATTCTGTTGTGAGTGTTTTTGAAGATTATGATCATAGAAATTTGCTCTACTGTTTAACATCTGAAAATTTGATATTAATGTGGTTTAGGGAGATGTTGTCATTGGGGCTGGAGGCGCCTAAACTCTGGTTCGTCATTCCCTGTCCTTGTTTGGAAATTCATTATGTAAAGTCCCAATGGTTCAGGAGTTGTTCATCTGCTTGGTGATCCCTACTAAGAAAAAGGGGCAGAGCCAGTAGTGGGATTCACCAACCCAACCCAAGACCTAATTCTTTTCAATAAATCAAAATGTAATTGTTTTATACAGCATAAGGAATATTATTATATAATTCAAATTTTAAGCATATCATACTAATACATAGGCAAATAAGCGTTATCCTAATGAGTTTGAACATCTTTGGGTAGTAGTTTAGTGGTATGGTCCCTCCGAAAACACTTACGTTAGGGTGGGTTTGCTCAGGATTAAGATAAGGCCCAGTTAACACTAACCCTACCCCTCACTATAACCCAACAATAGTCATCCTTAATCTAATAAAGCATAACCATATGTTGGATTTTGTAATTTGAAGTATTAGAGATTTCATTACATGGGCCAATGAAACCTAAGGCAATCGAAAGTAGTAGGTAAGGCTTTGTCGACAATTCTGTCGTTGAAAACATTGAGGCCTTCGAGCTACCGCCAGAGGCGATATAGCGTGTTAAGGTAATCAACAGCTGATTAGGAAAAAGCAGGACTGCGAGTTAATTGTTCAGCCTTTAACCTGACTGCTTTTATCTGTTCAAAGTTGTTAATGTAACAAAACAAGGGATTGTTGTCGTATATCGTGCTTGAGGTATAAGCTGCATTAATCAGCTTATTAATCTAGATGAAAGAAGAAGGTGTATATCGACCAGAGATATGCTAGCTTACAGAGTCTCGAATCTGCTTCGTGCTTCGATATAAAGTTATGACTTTCAAAGTTTTTTTATGTTATTTGTAGTGTATATTACCTAATTTTTATATAAATAATGGAATGTAGATTCAGAAATCGTTTTTGATCCTGGCATTACTCTCAGATTTTGAGAATCACAACTGCCTTTGTGAGGGTATTCAAAATGTTCAGCAAGCTTACAACTATACTGCAACAGGCAGTAGATGCCCTTGCTCCAGAGTCGTCTCCGATCGAAGATTTTGTACATCATTGGAAATGCATCACAAATTTTTATGTCGAAAACACGGATGACAAATGTCCTGTAAGTATATATAAAACAAACGTTCTTTATTAATTGTGTTTCAGTACCAGTCACATTGTGAATAAACTTACTGACCAGATAGTAGATAGTCCAGTTATGTAAAGTTTGATGTCCTAAGAAATGATTACATTTTTGTTTCCAAGGTCACTTCAACAAACATTCCTTCTCACATGCAACAAATGCTTGTTATATTAACAGAAGAGGAAGCTGAGAGAGATGTTGGTAATACAGGTCCATGTATGGAATATTTATTGCAGGTAAATTAAGCTTTATTAAAATTTTGTGAATGGCTAAACTAAAAATTAGGAAGGTCACTGAAATATGTAATGTAATATGAAATATGTAAATGTAATGATAAAAATCTGCATAACTAATCTGCGGGGGTTGCGGGATTGAAGTAGGATAAGCTATTGCTACGAAAATTTTCAAACTAATAGCCTTATGCAAAATTATTTAATTTTTAAACCAATTTCTAATGCTTTTGAAGTAGTACAAACCTAAGTACTTCAAATTGTCATTGCTGATTATCATATCCAAATACATAACTTATCCACCAATTGCTATACAGCAAAAGCTACCAGAGACGTTACATACGCTCGGTAGAGCTGACTGCCCTCCAGGAATGAAGCAACAGGTTCTAAGATTTTTTACAAGTTTACTTGGCAGAATACAGCAACCACTCTTGCCTCACGTCAATGTTCACAGGTAAATAATTGCTCAATTTATCTATTATCAATAGATCATTTAAATTTCATCTGTTTGTTATGGAAAGGCCCGTGTCAAGATTAGTCCGTGTGTGTGGAGAAGTCCCGGCTGCCCCCACAGAACAAGAAGAAATTGCGTTTTTGTGTACGGTGTGTTCTCGGCTTAAACAAGAGCCCCACCTGGCGCATCTGTTTTTACGGAGTTCAGATTCACAGGTTGCAAACTTTAATAAAGGTTCTGAAACCATTGTACCCTAAACCATGAGTACTTGTACAAGTTAGAGGTTACAGGACATGCTCCCTTTTGACCATTGGTGTAATTAAGGTGTGGTATATGCACTGGGCACTACTGTACATTCAGAACTGATTCTGACAATAAAATTTTTCTCCAGATCAGATCTATGATATGTTATGATTATCATAGGTGAGAAGTATTAAGATGGCTAGATCGGTAAGCTACTTGTGTAAATTATTAGGTGAAGCATAGTGCCAGTACCACTGCACAGTGCCAACTGGCAATAAGTGAATGTGATAGACATACAATTTCCATTTAGGCCTGTGAATCTTAATTAAAAGATTGGCTTGTATTTTTGAGCTGATATTATGGTAAATTATTCTAAATGATTGATGTAAAATGTTCAGACGGGAACTCAATGCCTAAGTGCTTGCATAGACTGCATTTATACTTGGTGATTCTGTATCTAAATTGATTGTGTATCTTCACTCCATCTCTACTGATATTGTATTGTTAGCTAACGGTGAACAATATTATACGTATCATTTGATGTTATGACACTTGCATATATGTCATCGTTAAAAATATAATTGCCTCCATGTTAGTTATATTATTCCAGAGGGAATAAAATTACCGCATAATTTATATTTGTGTCTACAGGGTTTCTATAATATGTGTATTGTAGCATAAGAAATAGTCAGGACTTGTGTCATCTTTTGCTCCTTCTAGGTAGCGTCACCTTTTTCAAAATATACAGGAATCATCATCATTTGATACTTTGTCTTCCAGGAAAAACCAAAAAATCAAAAAGATTCTAGAGCTCAGCCAGAAGACAAAACTAGTGATGAAAAAGGAGAAAACTCTTCTACAACAACAGATGATAAACAGACAGACACACTACAGAAAAATTCTACTAAACAGATAGGGAACAGTAGAGACAACACTCCTTTGCATTCCTATTCTGCGAAAAGAGAAGGATACGATCTGGTAGACTCCTTGTTGAACCTGTCGAAATCCGAGGATGGACGTGTGGCAGTGAAAGCTTGCGAAGGAATCATGTTATTGGTCTCGTTAAAACACAAGGAAGCAGCCAGAGCTGTTGTCGAAGATACTGCTTTGTGTTATCTTTTGAACTTAAGGTACTTTAGAAGTTTCTGCTGTAATAGGGTAGTAAGTAGGGTACAAATAAACTATTTGGTTTTTCCCATACTCCTTGATACTGTGTAGGTTGACGGCTTTGTTCTCAGCCCTTCCACCCGACATGGACCCCATCGACATAGACAGCGTCGAAGCAAAGTGGGGCCTGGACGCTCGCAATCCTGACGGTCACAGATTCAAAGGAAAGCGAGCTCTGGTTTCCTTTCTTTCGTGGTTCGATTACATCGACCGCCTAACGGCAGAAGGCGTTGTAAGTCCACCACCCATCTTATATTTCAGTTGATGTATTTCGCCTGGATTCATAACTACATAACTTATTTCTTCGTCATCAAGTTTTATTTCAAATATGGTTTTAAAAATGATTTCAGTTTTAAAATCATGTTTTCATTCAGCAATTCTTATTGCAGATGATATGAATTGCATTCTTGAAGATTGAATTGATTTAAATTATCGGCCTCAATAACATTTAGAAACTAATTGGCACTTTATATAAATTGTGTGCTATGTAGTCAGAGGGAGCAAATCAGATAAATATGTTATATAAAGCTTTTTTTTTTAGAATTATATATCCAGGTCTTGGTGATCCTGAATTCCCCACAGTTATTCTATTAAGTAAAATGCCCTCTGATCTCTCAGCTTGGTATCATTGCTGAGCCAACAGTCAATGTCACTTATGCATGTTTATTTAACTCGGTTGAAGTGTATTCAGAGGATTTCGGTTAATTCCTTGTGTATCCAATTCGACGGTATTGATTAACTTTAGTTTGTCCATATTATTGATTCGAAAGCAAGCGTAGCTGTATCTTTGGATGATCACATTTGAATATCCTTTTCTTGCAACATATTTACAATTTGTTACCTCTTGAAGTTCTCCAAATTCAATTTTTGCAATTCTATATTCAGCCAAGCTGCAGAGAACACATCGCCCGTCACATCCGTGAAAACTTCTTCGAACAAACTGTTGCTCCATTACTGTGCCAAGAAAACGAACGTACCATTCTCACTGCCACGTCCATCCTTACCAAACTTTTCCATTCTGTTGGATGTCAAGATCTTCTCCATGAGATGCTCAATTTTATTTTTTTCTTCTCTGCCAATGTGAGACATACTTGGTGCTTCTGTACAATAGTTCATGATATACAATATTGGATAGTTAGATATTCCAGAATTCTTTTTCAAATTAATAATTCCATGTCCTGTTCTGGAATTGTAATAGCTTGAGATTCAAATGACAAGTATTCTAAATTCTGTATTGAACATCCTTAGATGTCCATCCATACCAGTATACACAATTTTCTTGGGATCTTAGCTACCTAATTAATGTAATTTGAATCCGAAACTGCCCAGATGATAATAATCACAAGTTAATGTAATGTTTATATCACAGAAATCATGCACGTTACTTTTATGTCTGCTGGGACGATGTGACCACTTATCCGATGAAATTTCAATAGCGAATTTACAGCTGTTTGAGATGATTTTGATGAAAAATGATCAGTTGGCTCTGGATGAGCTTGTGATCAACTACCTAAATGATCGTGGGTACCATGTTAGCAATCCAGGTATGTTAATGAGTTGCTGTAGTCTACACTTTAACCCTTAATACCAGTGCAACTTTTATTCACTTCATAAATACTCTTGTGCATATAAACTAAAGGTAATATCATCGTACAAACTGACACAGATGAGCTGGAATGGGACTTGGAACCTGGACTTGAAGTCCCTGCATCAACGTCCCCTGAAAGAAATGTCCATGGAATTCGCAGTACAAGTGAAAGTGATCCACATTGTAAGTTAACATATAAATTCCTCATGTATTGCTGCTCTTACTTGATGGTGTTGACAATAATAACTGTAAACCTTGCTACCTATAAATTTCTCTATCTGGAATGTATATTTAAAAACATGTAATCATACTGTTGTGTTGTTTTTCAGCTGCGATGGAAGTCGCCAAATTCAATCCGCGATTACATATTCAACAGGCAGTGAATTGCTATCTCAATGTTCTCCCTGATGCAGCAAAATCATCTCAATCATTTAATGATGACTCGGGGTAATGGTTTTCACTGCTTTTTTTTGTCAATAGTAAATGAGTTATGAAGATATTTGATGCAATTTGTATAAGTATGGCTGCATTGTATACTGCCTCTGATTATTAAGTGGCACATGGTGTTATAATGGTACATCTCAAGAATTGTAAATCATATATTATTCAAGGACAAAATACTTCCAAATGCAACCTCAAAAGTCCTAATCAGCAATTATGTACCATGCTCCTTTTGTTGATCAAAAATTTAACCGTTGTACTAACTTTTACTTCAACAACACAGTCATGATAGTTACCTTCGTGAGGCGCACCGCATGTATAGAGATGTTCAGAGCATGTGCAAACTTTTCAATTGGCCAAAGGAATATAAGAGTCCAGAGACATGTCCTGCAGTTAACACTTTCGATGAAGGTTAGTATTGCAGTAACCCTAGATAATTCTTATAGCATTAGCAGTTATCCTGTTTAATTTCAGGGCCTTTCATCAAAATGCTTCTGGCAAAAATATCAAGAATATTCGACCAACCATATGAGGTCAACTTGGTACTTACGTCGATAGCTTCGAGGCTATGCTTAGTACCAAACCCCCTCTTGCAAGAATATTTTGCAGATCCTTTGACGCCTCTGCGGCCTGGCGTGCAAACCCTTTATAACACTTTGCAGGTAAATTTAGCTTGCATTACTTTTTCTGTTAAAGTATTTGCTTTTGAATAAATCTCAAAATTAGATTTTTGTTTAAATGATGGATATATTGAATACAATTGATTACAGAAACTCGTAACCGAACTGGTTACCCGCATCTCTCATATACCGAACTTCAAGCATAGGCTGCTTTCGGCCAGGAAAACTCTAATCGGAAACAATGACTCGCCGATTAGATCGATATCTGGTAAGTTTGTTCTTGGTATTTGGATAGATAAGCTGAAGGGTAAAGTTAATCTGAATGGATGGTATTGAGTTACAGTAACCTTTATAATGTTTGTATTAGTAGCGTCAATTGTAGCAGTAAAGTGCAAAGCTATGGTTAATTGTCTGATTGAGGGATTATTAGGCTTATTTGATAATATAGAAAACCTCTACTGAACATGAAATATGATATTCAAGATGCCATAATATGTAATATTATGCCATAATGCCAAGATGCCATAATTTTGCCAATAAGCACTGGGTAAATAGAAATGTCAATAAGTATATTGAACTATGTTCAAGGCCAAATGTACAGCAACCAGTGCTATAGCAACCGAAAGGATATATACACTTCTGTGTAGGCAATAATTAGGCGTCTTGTATTTAGTTAATATATAAACTTTATTAGGGCCAAATCCTGCTACTACCGTGCCCGGATACAGTGACAGGCAGGAACATTCAAGGTTACTTGATGGAGCTATAGTTCTTGAAGAGTTTTGTAAAGAACTCGCCGCGATATTGTTTGTGAAGCACCATGCGTCGACCGCTGCCTCGACTTAAATGAACTCTCCTGCAATCATGTATCCTTCAGAAAATATTTCCCTGTGGAAAGATGTCTTAGTCGTTTTAAACTGTATGAACATTTTAGCCTTTGGCGTAATAAAGTCATGAGTTTTATGATAGATTCAATATCATATTTTGCTCTCGAGGATTTGGTTAGAATTCCTTTTAGTACTGTTTCCTTTCAGTTATGGAAATATATTCCTTTTAACGGGCAAAATACTGCTTTGATTGGCCTTCACCAATTGTTATTCAAAATAATAGCAGTTTCCTTGGTAACTTATGATGGATTGACATATATAATGTTTTAAAGGATGAGTATGATGATATTTGTATCTTTTGTCTGTTGTATAACATGACAAACTGAATATAATCATATTGTATAATATTCAGGGTGTGTACATAACCTTTTTGCTGGAGGGTATTGGCTGTTTTAGAAGGGTCAAGAGATCACCTATGCGAATACTAAGAAAACGAAATAAAGTATTTATTACAGGCTGGACAATAGAAAAACATAAAAATTCTTGTTCTTCTGATGTATTGTAATCTAAATATTGGTTTCTCAATTTGCCTCGCCTGCAGATAGCCTACACGCATTTTCTCTGATTTTATATACCACACCATTTCATATTCTTCACCTTTAAGGGTAGAATTGTTTATTTAAACACATGTATCACAACTATATTAGTATCCTAGTAGGTTTTACTCCCTTAACAATAGCAAAACCCCTGTAGATAAACGTTTCCTAGAGTTGTTTGTAGAACTGGCTAGTAATATACTTTTGAGTGAAAAGCAGCATTCTTTCTGCACAGATAGTTTTATAGTTTTACAAAACTATTTTAGAATGTGTTCTTTTATACTTGCACTTATTTTTGTTGTGCATGGGAAACTGATATGATTGCTATAAGAACATAGTACTACTATTTTTCTTACATAGTCTTAAGAAAGGTATGAGAGGATACATGTTTGTTATGAACTTATGAAATAAATAAAGTTGCCTGTTGTTAAATCAAGGGGTCTGAAGTTATACTCTGTCTAGCTTTCACTATTCGTTGTCGATAAAAATTAAGCTATATGAGGTGAAGTGGGATATCATATCATGGGAAGAAATAAAAAGGTTAGTGTTGTTCAACTTGTTTAGTATTGACAAATAGTAAATGGATGCATATGGTTTGTTCTATCATCTGACCGAAAGTTCTGGTAATCATCATTTTTAATCTATGTCCTGTAGAAACGTAGCCGTTGTAATTGCCAACCCATATATCGTGGAGATGAAGCTGTGTGATCGGTTATGGAATACATGTTTTTGAACATTAACACTACTGCAATGCATTAGTGATGACTAAAATCGAATCATGCTTTATTAGAAACAAATCTTTACACACTCAATCTTTCTTACCACCATAAGGATTATTGAAAATGAATTGGGTACAAAACATAAATACTTTGGATTGTATTGAAAATGTTGAGGATTTATTCCAATGTAACAAAAGTAATATTGACCTGCAACATCCACAGTGTAATCACAGTACAAGCAAAACAAAATTCAGAAATAATTAGTTGTGTATATGAATTCCTAAAACTGGTTAATTGGAAATATCCACAGCAGAACACCATATATGAAAGTATCAGCCTTCATCATCTGAAAAATGTTTTTCTAGCCATCCATCACTAGCATTCAAGCTTGATTCTTCAGCAATAGAATCTACACCATCTTCTGATATATTTTCATCCTCTGATACATTTTCTGGATCAGTTCCGATAGTATCGTCATCGTCGTCATAATCCAATAATTCTTGGTTGGTGATGTGATCAGAGCCTTCTACAAACTTAGCAAACCTACATTTAAAACATACTTGATACTTTCATTTCTATTGAAGTATAAAATAATGGATATATTTTTTAGATTCACGATTTCATATATTGAACTCGAAAATTTCAAAAATACCAGTACCAGCAGAATTGCCTACAAAAATTTAAACAGGCTATAAGCAAATGTAGCAAATACTATTCCATATTAGGTATGCACCTGGTTGGGCTTTGTATTCTTGATATTGTCTTCCATGGTGAACATTTAGGACTATCACAAAATTCTCTAAGCTGTTTCAAAGCCTTTTCTGTTTCCACTAGGCCTTGTTCCCTATATTCTTCTTCTGTGAGAAACCTTTTAGGAGGCAAAGATTTCCTCCTTGGATGAGAAAAAGAACAAACAATGAGCGACAACGATAGAAATTACCATTTATCACTTACCACCAAAAATATTTCCTCCAGATTGAATTCATGTCTCTCAGTAATGGTTTATAAGAATTGTATAAGGCATTTCCAAATATTGTTGCCAAAACTATTATGATGGATACCTTTTATAAACAAGTTCAAAAGTGACAATAAGGTTTTGTAAAGAGATATATTATATACAAGCTGTTTTATGTTACCCGTGTTATTTGGGCGCTGTTGTAAATCAGGATAACTGCGATTAGCTGTATTGTCCATTGAAGTACTCTCCTGCTCCGAGGATCTTTGATGGGTCCCAACCAATAGCACAACACAAAACTTACAAATCCTGAGATAAAACACATGCATAGGTGAGAGCCCTTGCATGTTGCAATTGGAAATTAGAATTGTGTTAGCAATAGGGCAAATTGTGAATTTCAAAACATTGCATATTCATGAACGTTAAACCCTTTGCACAAAGGATCTTTTTGGAAAATGCACCTACAATTTCGTAGTTTTGTCTTATGGTTAATGTGACATAATATTAGTAACTTGTAAGCTTATGATTTACATTAGCAGTCTTTAAAAATGTTTGTTTGTTGCATTCTTCCAATTAATATATGTAATATTCAATTAGTTTAATTAAAAGTAGAGTCGGAGATTTTGTGTACCGACTCCCCTGATTAGCAGAGTCTTAATGAACCGATTATATTTCCAACACATTCCGAGTAGGATCATTGCTCTTTCCTAATTAATCATTATACTCAACTCGAGAGGGCTTGTTACCCGACTCAAATATACACAGTAACTGCTAACCTGATATTCCAATATAGGCAAAGAAATATTTTCTGTAACTTGAAAACAGTAGTTTCCAATTTCCCCAAATTTTCTGCAGTATCCAGGCACAAATGCTCCATCCACCAAAGATGATAGTGTAGGCCACAGGTTTCTTTAACCAGATATATGTTATGTGTTAGATTTTGCCTACCAGAGTATTTTATCATTCATATACCTTTGGTGCGAACCGACTTAACAAAAAGACGATTATGAGCAAGGAAGCGAGCATTCCAATGCCCACTCCTCCAGTGTAATAAAAAGTAATGGACTGAGACAGCTGAGGTGCTGCAAAGAACAGAATCAGTCCACTCACGAAGCATGCTATGCCCGTAGCATCGAACACTACAGAAAACAAGATTATTCATCGTCAGTTAGCTTACAGGACAAAAGTGGTCACCAGTAACCTACCTAATAATTCACGCTTGATAGTAATCGCTTCGCCAGTATATGTTGCCCTAATGTACGTTTTTTCGTAAGGTGAGAGGTGAAGAATGGTTTTTTTGCTCTTGTCCTGGTTGCTCTTGTTGAAGAAAATGGTTGGAAACCTCTACAAATAAGTTGCATTCAATATTTTACAATTTCAATAATGCAGACTCAGATTAGAACTCACAACAACAGGCACGGCAAAATGGAGATTAAGAAGACATTATATTGTCCCAGAAAAAGGGAACAACTAAAGATGTATAGTTACAGGTCAAAAGAAAGCTGTGAGTTCAGGATAATTCATTAGATAGGAATCTGATCTTCATTGTTGTGAACCATGCACTAAACCTTTTATGTTACATGGTTGTCTAGTAATGTTACACTCCTAGTTTACAACAGTTAAAGGAACCATTACCAGTAGAACATTATACCAGCGTTCCTCTGTGTTGTAAACATCATCCACGGATGGGCCGGTAAGTAAGGTAAGTACTTCACAATCAGTGCAATTGAAAGTTAAACGAATGGAACTAAATGCCTGCATGAAAATTACATATCGCGATTAGAACTTTATTCCAAATGCATGCAACAAACGTGTCTATGTTAAATCCATACCAGTAGCAAATTATCTGTGGATTTTACATAACAACAATAGTCGTCTGTGTTATTTTTCCGCAATACTTTTGTTTCACATTTTTCAGGACACCCTTCTTCACAGCATACATTAGGAATGTATGAAAGCACGTTAGCTACTATTATGTAAACGAGCAGCAGCATATGTCATGTCAAAGTATAGGCCAATGGATAACTAAAATCTGATCGCTACAAATGGAAACATTATTATTTATATTTGAAGGTGTCGCTATTATAGTAGTATATGCACAAGTTTTGTCTAGTGGAAACATGTTCATATTTATTTACAACAAGGAATGTCGTGCAACCACATTTGCCTTTCATCGTACCATTCCCATGAGATTTAATTTTTATGGTTTGTGGTTCACATAACTGTATTACTACATCGTATGTACGTGAAAAAGTAAGTTGAAATCGAATGTTGGGGTTAGGTATAATCGAAATAAGTGAAAGTTTAAATTGAATTTGATTTCGCGATAGCTCTACATACTTTAACTTTTTCAATATTCGAAGAGGTTTCCCTCCATAAATAAATACCCTTTGCTCTCTACACTTTGAACGCAAATATTATTTTTGTTTGTCCCCTTATTCATCCTATTTTATCAAAAATTCCACACTGACAGGTATGATACGTTATCTCCATGCATTTGCTTGTAAATAGAATAGAGTGTGTACAAGTAGTGCGCTACTGGGTAGTCCGAAATAACATGGGATTATACAATAGAACAGTTAAGTGGTCACTAATTATTCGTGCATACTGTATATGAAAACTTCACTTTCAAAAATTCAAGACGATTATACCTCTATCTTATCCTTTCTGAATTGAATTTGATTAACAATAAGTTCACCGAGTTGCGTAAATTGTGTTTGTCGAGGTTCACCTGCCCTAATTAAGGGCTTTAAATAGTTAGTTTGTATAAGCTCTACTCTATTGGTACCAGAGTAAGCATGCTAGTTCTGGTAGTATTTATATTGATTTAGAACAACTGCAGTTAGACTTGTAAATATTTGTACAAATGGAGGAAGCAAGCATATTGTGGTTAGTGTGATTCTGTGAGAATTTCTCCCGCCTGCCCGTGGAACACCGCAAAATAAGATAGAACTATGTTCTTAACGTCGTCCATTACTAAGGATTAAGGTCGTTAATAATATATTAGTGATGAGGAAGTTTCATCATTTCTGTATATTATCTCCATCATTATTACAGATTTCAACTTAGAATGCACCTGTAAATATTGTGTATAGAGTATACATGAAAGCAAAAAAAGTTGTTGTAATCCTGTGTGAACTTGAGTCAAACTTACCATGTCTAGCAATGAGACGTCACGAAAGACGTTGATATGCCGAATCTGGTATGGAGTGTTTGGCATTATAATAGGGTTTTCAGTGTTCCTGCTGTGGTTACTAAAATTCAACACTACCCAGGCATCCCTCCATACCATTTCATTTGGAGGATTATCCGGTATGGTACATTTAATATGGTTGTTGTGTTTCTTTCATGTTTACACCATGGATTTTATGGTCTTTATATCATTGTTATCACTAGTATATTTGGCTAAGTGTTTTGCTCAAGGACATGGACATGCTGTAACAGAAGATCAAACTCCACTTGGTTGAAGTATACATCATATCTTTTACCAGTCTAGGCCACATCTTTCTTCAGTCATCTTCAATATCACATATAACTATAAAGTGGGAGTGGCTCAGCAGTAGCGATCAATTCTCCTGATCACAAGGTCTCGAGTTCAACCTTTCCTGGAGCCATCTCTATGTACTTGAGCAAGACAAGATTATCTATCTTGCAGTCCACCCAGCTGTATAGTTATTTTTATACTTTCTAGTAAACTATATCATTATTTATTAACTTAAATATTAGGTATGTAATAGATAATACTAAACTATAACCGTTATATTGGTGGTAGTCTACTGTCAATACATCTCTTGAAGAAGTCTAATCAGTTAGCTAGCATGAGATTTTTCTCTATAATAATGCATATATGTGCAGTGCACATTGCTGTTGTTAGGGTCAGGTCATATTTAACCTCAATATAAGGTAAACTGAGTATAAAGTTTATTTTACACAGCCGTATTCATATGGGCAATCACAAAGTCAACGCTAGATTGTGCTCTAGAATGTACCAAATACACAGAAATTTTAATTACCTATCTACTATTATTACCTCAGGTGTTCTTGCTGCCTGGAATGTTGTGAATCACCTAATGCATTTACAAGATTACTGGCGAACATGGCTGAAAGGCCTAAAATGGTTCATGGCATGTGGAATTGTATTCATGATCATTTCCTCTGCAGGATTCGTGACATATCTTGTATTTGGGATCACCAAACATCAAGGTATTGTTTTGTTATGAATGATATGGTAAAATCTTGTTAGACTTCCGAGTAATTTGCAGCTCACAATAGGGTAACATGAATTGTTTTTAAGATTTTCATTTTAGCTTACACAAACCAAATCTTACAAGGATATCCAGAGAGAGCTCGGTCTATTTTATGTAATTGATAGGGAAGTGACTAGTGTCATTTCAGTAGAATTTATCTCCTTTCAACATTAAGAAGATGTCTTATAACAGTCTAAAAAGCACATCCCAACTATAAGCAGTTGACATGCATCTTCACACCATTACTCTATCATATTTTGTCAGCCTGCTGTCGCATCATACTAAAAGGTTGAATTGATTTCAAAACTTTGCTTTGAATTATTATCTTTTTAATGAAGTAATAGTAATGGTTTAATTTCTCTGAAACCTTTACTTACAGTTATCTTGATATTGCTCAATCTGTATTCAGGCCATAGCTAGTGTGTTTAAGTTATGTTTTGTTCCTCATGAATTTTTTATAACACTTTGGACACGAATGGTTGTTAACAATTCCTTATTCTAATGAAATGTCTCATTCAAATGTTTCAGAACCAACTGTTGATAGTTTTTACATCACAAGCATTTGGTGCTTTATAACCTTCAAATGGGCTGCTCTGTTATTCATCTACTCAAGGTCATACAGGAATGAATTTGCTGACTTAACAGCTTTGCTTGAATTTTAGTTTTTCCCTCGATAGAATAAGTAAGCATGGAAGCACGATAAATGTTGTTAACCCACTTATTCCATATACTCTTTGATATCTTGTTTTGATTTTCCGAATATCCCGTCTTTTTGTTTTGTATCATTAAGGTTCTCGAAATTTCTAATCTAAAATGATTCAATTTTTTTTATCTTATATGTGCTTCAATGGTAATAAGGCAGTTTAGTAATTCGACCCTAGAACTAAAAGCAACAATCTTATATTATTGCTGGACATGTATGCAGCTATACGTGACATGTATATATTTTTCTAATAATGTGCATGAAATGACTCGTTAGCCACATGGCAATTTCTCGCGTCATGTTCGCAGTTAATGTTAAATCTTCAATGTTCTTTTTATAATTAATATAGCCATCAATAATTACTCTCAGTCCTGTTAAAAGTTAAAATGTATAATCGGTAACAGTCCGCCGAATTCACTGCGATGACAGCTATTGATTTGAATTCCCTTGATTTAGTAGAGCATGATACATATTGAACCGCTGTGCTTGGGAATCAAGATAAGTTCTTCAAAGTATAAGCTGTTGTGCAAGACATCTAGTCAAATTTTAGATTCCCGAATACTGATAAAATAAATCTTGGGTATTGCATTCCACATAAATATCGGTAATCTATAACGCATAACAAATTGTATGGTTGCTAATTGCCACTATTTTTCTTGTCTGTTATGAAAGATGTTACAGTTTATGAAAGATCAAGGGTTTCTTTGGTTATGGGGTCAATTTAAATTAATTTTGCACTTTCGAATATGATGTGTTGAATTTGTTAATGAAAGCTCTGCAATCAGATGTCGCTTTCTTGCAGCTACAGTTGTTTATCAAATCTCAAAATATTTAACCAATTCTTTAAACACAGAATATCAGTATTTTCTATGTGTCACCTGTTTCAAAATAGTAACAAGTACAAGTTGATAAACCTTCAACTGGATGACACTTCTCAGTTGCCATAACATTCACACCTTATTGGTGTTAAGTTCATACATGGGTGTTAATGCCATTAGACATGTAGTGTTATACGTTTTATACCTGACTAATTTCGTTTAAGGTGTTTGTTGTTCGAACAAATTAGAAGGAATACTATTTCACCAGATCATATACATAATATTGTATTTCAATTAACATTTTTTTTTACTTTGCCAATAATAGCAGTATATTGCTTTATATATCAAATAGTGAAGTTATTTTTATCATCATTTGAATAGTTCAACCTTCAACATTTGATAGTTTGAAGGTCTAATGTAATACATCTATTTGTTCACTGTGTTTAATGAGCCTTGATCGTATTCATTTCGTTTGTACGAACATGATACATGCAAACGTACGAGAGAAAACCAGATTGTTTTGAAGTTCATGTTTATTAAATCTCGTTTTATTGTGTGATGTTTTAAGTTGCATTTAACGTCAATACAAAATATTTCCCATTCAAGAGTAAGAACGAGTTATAAACGTTTCTTTCTATTGTTTTACGCAAGCAGTAGATATTCTTTGGGTATGAAGCTGAGATCCCCTTTTCCACCTCCTTCAACCACTTCTATGTGCAAAGCAATGACTTTACAGCAATAAGTTTAAGTTTACAAACACATTTTGTATACTTGCTTGATAAAGAGATAGTATGAATGTTTTCTTGTATTCTACAAACTCAATGTATGTGATTTATAACCCAGATTACAAAAGACATCTAGTTCATACCCGGTCCCACCAGCAATCATTGGCGGGCTCTCAGACAGATATTCATTGTTAAAAGCAAGTGAAAACACAGTTCCAACAGTGCAAGGAATCGAAGTTTTTTTTGTTCCATTGGTATACCAGTGATGTATGCCGTGTTGATCTCCACCAGCAATTATCAAGTCCTCATGAAATGTCACAGTGTATGGGGTGAAATCTGGGCTGTCCGCCATTGGCGTCACACTTTCGGAACGTAAGTGCCACAGGGACATTGCCGGACCTCCGCCGCACACCATCCATTGATTGTTCTCGTCCACGCCAACGCATCCTATCCATTTTCCAGATGCTGGTCTACTGAGATCTTTATGTTTGGAAGGCTCAAAATTTTGTGTACATTGCGAGGTTCTTAAATCCCAGACCTAGAAAATGATAGGAAAATAGTACTGTTAGAACCAAATATATTACAAGATGACAATGGGTTTGTGAATTAGGCAGCATTTACCTTCACAAATCCATCCTCCGAAGCAGACACTAGTCCATTAGAGTTGGACATGAGTTTCACATCATGAATGTAGTCTGTGTGACCTTGCAATTTTGTCAAAAACTTTCCGGAGGCCAGATCCCAAACGCGAACAAAATTGTCATCCACACCAGCAGCAAGTATTTTTGCATTGCAGGCGATAGAATTTACTTCGTTAGTTGCGAATGATCCTTCGCCTCCCTCGCACGGGATTTCAAACGTCCACGACATGGCAGGTTTCCTGGAAAGCACATCACTCCATTTCCATGCCGCTATGGGACCGAATCCAGCGCTTATTAAATTTCCGTGTGAAAACGTCAAAGAATACACAGGGCCTTTGTGTGCTTTGAATGAAAGAATTGGCTTTTTGAATTTGGGAATGTTCGATGTCAGCGCTCTTTTGAAATCAAAGATGCAGATGTACCCAAAGTTGTTCGAAGTAGCCAGGTAATTCCCGCACGGCGAAAAGGCCGAGGAATACACAGTAGTACCGAGAAGCATTCTTGCGTCCATTACGCCTCTATATCTTAGCTTTAAAAATATAATTTCAAAGGAGAAACATACAACTTAGATCACACACAACTCCACAGGCAAAATTGGAAAGTGAATCCTGCCGCCACGCAAAACAATCCACAACTAGAATTTCGTAGAAATTACTAATATCCCCTTACTAAATGATATTTCTCAAATCAAAAAGTATTACCGGGAGTTGTGGAAATTACCTTCGTTCTAAATGATTTTGTTTTGGTATTCTTAATTTGTTAGTTGTTGTAATCTACTCGTGAACGTTTCCTATCTGTAATCAATCGTAACTATTAAAATAACATTATTTGTTCAATAATATTAATTAAGTAATCAGCAAGGGGCGAGGGTTATCAGTGTGACCAAATTCTTCTCGTGTAAAAGCACGCGATCCCACTCATTCTTTCAGGCGAGTTTTATTCTTGGAGACTAGTAAGGAAACGGTGTTACTGTACTGTACTGTACTGTACTGTACTGTACTGTACTGTACTGTACTGTACTGTACTGTACTGTACTGTACTGTACTGTACTGTACTGTACAGGTTACTGCATAGTTTAGTATGCGAAGGAACCAGCTACGTTAATCGCATGACAACGGATTCTTTCTCTCTCTTCCGATATGGGGTATGTTACTTTACTTACTCTTTTTGGCTTATAACTTGTGTTTGACTTTATATGTGCTGGAAATATGTAGAAAGTTTTGATCACGAATATTACTTCACTGAAGTTTCGATACTCAATCAGGTGCTTAGTTGAAATATACTCATAATATACTTATAATGCGAATATTACTGTATTCAACTTTGAATGGAAAATATTACTCTGATTCCGGAAACTAGTTATCTTATTATTACATTCATGAACAGCATCGGTATTTCATGCAACAACTACAGTAATATAACACATAGTTTGAGTAGGATCAGGGCATTATTTCGGAAATATTGACAAGGATGGCCAAGAGCCACTGTGCGTATTGGGTTTAAACTAATGCGCCCGATGAAATATTAGAGTTACTGAATTCGACGTTACTTATTTGGTTGAATAATATTCCTGTGTTTTTCTCACGTCATGCGCCTCCGACTTCTGTATATAATTGATTGGACTTCATCCTAATTTAATACTTTATTAAGGAATACCATTTGGTTGTACGTGTGGTATATACGCCTTCAAGAAGGCAGTATATTCATATAGCAAAAAATAGTGGTTTGCAACGGGCAATAGTGTATGCTGTATAGTGTCTTGGTCGATCGATTCTTAAGTTCTTCGATTGAAAATTACTAGCACAAGATGGCGCTATAGAGAAGGCACAAATTGCTAAGCATTTGTACGCACATAGTATATAGTTCGAACGAGTTCTGACTAATAATCATTGATGGCTAATTCTGTGATATTAAGAGTACATTTAATATTGAATAAGTATTTCATATTTCATGTATTGCAACGTAAAAATTTATAGGAATCAAGAAAGGAAACAACGTCTAACTCATCCATATTAGTTTATTGCTTGCTTGCTATTGATACAAAAGCAAACATTGTATAAAACCTCTTTCACAAAAGACACAGACAAAATTGACAATGTTGTAATAATAGATCTATAGTTGAACCTTTTTCAACACTAAAAGTAATATTTTAGGAAAAGTAAAAGTAAAAGGTTTTGGCTAGTAGTATGACTTGAAACAAGCCCTTTGACATAAGATAAAAATATATATAAAAAAAAAATTGCTAGAATAAATTTGTAAATTTTTCATTGCTATTCACTCATATTTTATCATTACGTGATTTTTGATTAGCCAAATGATCTCTAACGTTTCTCTTTCTTGACTGTCCTGAATGCTATCGATACCACCGCGACAATTTATTTTCAATTTACCAATATAAATTTGGATCAGGGTTGATTGGTTTCTATACATCCAAAATATTCCTCCGTCCATATATTCCTATAGCACGTAAAGTAACGCTAGTGAATACATGGGTATAGAAATATTCAAAAATAAAACAACTATAGCTGCAAGAATAAAACAGCAAACCTCAAACCATCGACTCCTCATTCCCGTTTCAGTTAGGGATCATATCATGCGATATAAAATTAAAAAATTCTGACAAAGTTTGAGCTTGGCTACTCTACTGTTTGATGTATGAATTGATTGGGACATATGATTTAGCATCGTGGGCATATTCGGCATAAAAATCTGCGGACCTATTTTAATTCCTATGAGTTTTAAATTTCGGTTTTAGGATGTTATTTGTTAACACAGATTTAAAAGATAAAAATATCATGATTAAAGATTTACAATATCGAGCATATTCGGCATAGCCACCCCGAAAGTGATAGAGAAGTCAGTGATGAGTTTCTTGTTCGTGTGCATATCAGTAATTGTAACTGTTCATTCGCGGATTTGAATCGAAAGTAGTTGTATAAAGTTTAGAATTAAGAAATTGCTTCTGCTTTCCTCACTAATTTGTATCCCTATCATGACTTTATCTTTGCATTTTCGGCTTCCGGTTCCTTACCCAAATGTCATTCCATAAGTTGGTTCACGGGCCCGCAGATATGCGGGATCGAATTGAGACTTTTGATTTTGTTCTCTTTCTTCCATTTCATGCGACGATTTTGGAACCAGATTTTGATTTGTCTTTCTGTCAGACACAACACGTGTGCGATTTCGATTCTTCTGCGTCGGGTCAAATATCGGTTAAAATGAAATTCCTTTTCCAACTCCAAAGTCTGATAACGAGTGTAGGCAGTTCTCGTTCGTTTGACTGAATCTAGAGCTTCATCTAAAAATAAAATTAATTTTATGTGTTGTCGGTACCAGTATTCTGTAAATGAGGTCTGATGTGTGCTTGAATTATTGTATGAAAAAAAATGAACGCTCATACTTATTTGGTTCAGTGCATGTACATTACGAATTTGTGAAGTAGACCAGCTTTGTAAAATTAGAACAAATAAATATCATCCGATTTTACCATCTACCCGGAAGCATTTGGCGTAAAATTGCGTATATATAAAGCAGGGTAGGTTGAATATACTTAGCTCTCACTCTTAGCCTAGGCCTAGCGTAAGTTCAGTCCCAGGTTACGGCAAACAATTCACAAACCACCATATAATACATACCCAAAAAATAACTAAGAATGGCTGGTTCAAGGCATTTATTTATATTGGATATTTGAGAAATTAAATATTATGTATTTGCGGTATCGAAGACCCCGTTTTAACACCGGGATAGTTTAATATTTTCATTAAATTTTCCCTTCCCCTTTGTATATATAAACTTTAATATAAAAGTCATTATCTGAAAAATTCTTGCGATATATTGTAAAATTGAATACAAATGATTTTTAAGATTTTACTTGGTTGTTTGCACAAAATTATATTTGACGTTAAAAACCACATTCTATTTCCCCTGTATGCATTATTGCATATCGCCAGCACTCTTTAAAAAAACTATTAAATTCCCTTTCATCAACAGTCCAAGACTGTCCAATTCGTGCCTAGAGACAGAATACATATGTAAACACAGACAGTAACTGTTTTGAATAAGAAGAATACTTCATTCGTATTTTGAATTATATCACCCCGACTGAACTTAGTAGCCCATTGATTTTCAGAATTTATCGTACGCCATAGTTCCGCGGAGATTCGGGACATTATCTCCAAAATAGACCGTGTGATTCATGCTCCGAAAATCTTCTTCCTTGGTTTTGAATTTGACAAATATTACTTTTTGCTAATGACACGATTCCTGAGGAAATTATCCGTATTTCCTCAGATTTATATATATTTAATGTTGCTCACCGTAACCGTCGGTAGTTTCCGTCGGTTCGATTACAGAAAACAACTGGTTAGTGCGAAATTGCCGTTGAACTACGTTTATTTTTTTACTGTAATATTAGAACCTAAAGAAATAAAGCTCTATAGGTAAATGTAAATGGATTGTATAATTAGAAAAGCAGAAAAATTTTTTAACTTTGGTTCGCCTACATTGTGCCTGCGTATGTTTTATAGAATATGTACCTTGTGATATCATACGTATTAATTTTACAGCAAGGTGTAGTAGTAGCGAAGTAGTAGTTTATGGCGTATAATGTAGATTAGTCAGTAGTTAGCTACTGAAGCTATATTCAGTCCATAAAAGGTTTCAAAATTTTTCATCATTATTTAATAGAGAAAGGCTTAGCTGAAGCATTAGTATGAATACTTTCCTCTGAAGTTTGAGTTTGATTATATGTACTTTAGAGTAATAAAAACAATAGTAATAATTACAAGTAAGAGTTGTTAAAGTGTAGTATATAGCTTTGTTTTCATTAGAAGCATTGGTGGAAATGGGTCTCAAGAACTAATGGTATGCTGAGGTTGGTAAATTTTCAGACCAATTTGAGCCTATATGCCTTGGGTATGATGATTACATACACATTATAAAAGTAACTCAGTCATATAAACATAGATTATAACAAATTTATATGCTTGGTAAAATAAAAAGGGATCGGGAAAACTGGAAACCACCATTTCCACATTTGATTAAAAGATGGTTGTCAAACCATTTTCCTATATACTAAATAATAATCGTTGCTTAGATATTTGTTCAGATTATATCACTAATTTAATAGCCTAATTAATATAGCTACATCTTGAGGAGGCCGAATAGTTCAAATAGCACTCTCATTGCTTTATTAGCTGGTAGTTCTGCACATCATAAAATGTACTCCATATATTTATGTATAGCGAGATATAAACCCGTAGATNAGTCATTATCTGAAAAATTCTTGCGATATATTGTAAAATTGAATACAAATGATTTTTAAGATTTTACTTGGTTGTTTGCACAAAATTATATTTGACGTTAAAAACCACATTCTATTTCCCCTGTATGCATTATTGCATATCGCCAGCACTCTTTAAAAAAACTATTAAATTCCCTTTCATCAACAGTCCAAGACTGTCCAATTCGTGCCTAGAGACAGAATACATATGTAAACACAGACAGTAACTGTTTTGAATAAGAAGAATACTTCATTCGTATTTTGAATTATATCACCCCGACTGAACTTAGTAGCCCATTGATTTTCAGAATTTATCGTACGCCATAGTTCCGCGGAGATTCGGGACATTATCTCCAAAATAGACCGTGTGATTCATGCTCCGAAAATCTTCTTCCTTGGTTTTGAATTTGACAAATATTACTTTTTGCTAATGACACGATTCCTGAGGAAATTATCCGTATTTCCTCAGATTTATATATATTTAATGTTGCTCACCGTAACCGTCGGTAGTTTCCGTCGGTTCGATTACAGAAAACAACTGGTTAGTGCGAAATTGCCGTTGAACTACGTTTATTTTTTTACTGTAATATTAGAACCTAAAGAAATAAAGCTCTATAGGTAAATGTAAATGGATTGTATAATTAGAAAAGCAGAAAAATTTTTTAACTTTGGTTCGCCTACATTGTGCCTGCGTATGTTTTATAGAATATGTACCTTGTGATATCATACGTATTAATTTTACAGCAAGGTGTAGTAGTAGCGAAGTAGTAGTTTATGGCGTATAATGTAGATTAGTCAGTAGTTAGCTACTGAAGCTATATTCAGTCCATAAAAGGTTTCAAAATTTTTCATCATTATTTAATAGAGAAAGGCTTAGCTGAAGCATTAGTATGAATACTTTCCTCTGGAGTTTGAGTTTGATTATATGTACTTTAGAATAATAAAAACAATAGTAATAATTACAAGTAAGAGTTGTTAAAGTGTAGTATATAGCTTTGTTTTCATTAGAAGCATTGGTGGAAATGGGTCTCAGGAACTAATGGTATACTGAGGTATGATGATTACATACACATTATAAAAGTAACTCAGTCATATAAACATAGATTATAACAAATTTATATGCTTGGTAAAATAAAAAGGGATCGGGAAAACTGGAAACCACCATTTCCACATTTGATTAAAAGATGGTTGTCAAACCATTTTCCTATATACTAAATAATAATCGTTGCTTAGATATTTGTTCAGATTATATCACTAATTTAATAGCCTAATTAATATAGCTACATCTTGAGGAGGCCGAATAGTTCAAATAGCACTCTCATTGCTTTATTAGCTGGTAGTTCTGCACATCATAAAATGTACTCCATATATTTATGTATAGCGAGATATAAACCCGTAGATAGAATCATGCTGATGAATTACTGTGCATCCATCTGTTATTGAACAAAGTGTCTCTTTTTTTTGTTACTCAGGGTTTCCGCCATTTTGTTTTCAAGCGTTGTTCGTTTCCAATACAAGATTGTCGGATGAACTTTCCCATACCATTTTGGTTATTATATCTCATTATTTCATGTGTTTAAATACAAATTACACTACATAAATCTTAAATGAGCTTTAGTTGAACTAAGCTAAACAGTAAATGTAATACGTAACAAGTAGGTTTGAATAAGAATCGAATTCATTTGTAAGACAATCTACTACGGTAATTGGTACTAGAGAATTTGAACTATCAACTAAATAGAATTAAACTACTTTTGCACTCTTGATGCAAACAATTATCGCAGTAGTAAATACTCTTTTGTAGAAATAAGCATTCCCCAAATTGCCTAAGCCATTTCCGTCAATTACTCGAAATGTTAATGTATAAATAAATCTTGTATTTAGCCCATATATTCCAGTCGGTTAAGTGTAATTCGATACAGCCGTATATTTTCAGTTTTCAAAAGTTATCGCTAATGGTTTACTCTCCGCTATATGTAAACAGCGCATCCTACATCGGGTATACATGATCATGCCGCTTAAGCAATTCGTAACCGGCCATTATCAGCGGTGTTAAAAGTTTAATTGTCTGCAAACTTATTACTCTGTCGATTTGTCCGGTGTTACGTTTCTCTAGCTATTCATCCGGTGTTAACAATTTGCTATCTCAGTAAAAAAGTAGCAGTTTTTTCTACAGCAACCTCTAAATCATTCGCCAATTACTGGCAACACCGCTCGCGGAAAAGTAAACTTCGCCCAAGCTTTCTATAAACAGCTGTCAAACGTGAGGAATGGTTTGATCGCCCTGAAACAAGTGTTGGTAATGAACCCTTAAGTTGTCCCGTCCGGTCTAACTCTGGTTTCGGTTGTATAACAGCGATGGAAGCGATTTTTCACTCTAATCACCCTAATACATGTTATCTTTCCGAGCGACGCTGTTACGTAAATGTTTGCTTAGTATTAGGCATTTTTTTACCATTTGTTCATGGTAAGCGTCGACGTGCCATATAAGCCATACTGGCAAGCCCGACCTGTTTTGGCTAGCAGCAGTGTTATTGATGAGGCAAGTAGTATGAAGTATACCCCTATTCTGTTCCCACAATGATCTACTTCTTTTCTAGTGTAACAATTAAAAACATGGTTGGGTGGGTATAGGCATGATATGAAATTCGTGTTTGAAGTGATCATAATATTGTTATGGAGGTTGGGGACAGGACTGTTATGATGAAATCGTAAATCCCCTTTTCCCCAGGTGACTTCGTTATTTGTTTAGTGGTAATGCTATACTTCTAGGCGGAAGAATAAAATGCTGTTCCCATATATGGAATAAGTTTTCTAAGGGGAACTATAAAAATTCACACTGTGAAGCTACTTCACCTAAAACTGATAAATTAAAAATAAGGAAGTTTATTTGTTACGTAATATAGGCTACCATCGTGAAATCGATTTATAATTTAAAAAAAAATTAGACATGCCGTACAATGTAATAGTATTTGTTATTCGCGATATATTCGGTGTCAACCATTAACGGTGGAGGCGCTTCATGGAATACTAAAATTTGGCTTTGTGTTATAATTATGTATTTCCCGTTTGAGGCCCTTCTTCGTACTTGAGTAATACAGTTAGCCTTGATATTTAGCGATCAAATGTAAAATAAATTCGTCATTTGATTTCTTTATTGATCTTATTAGAATGTTGCAAAAAAATAGGTTGGATTTCTGTGTAGCTCTATCCCCAAGGTAAAAGTACATCTTTGCATATTCCTATTAGCAATTTTTGTCAAAAACCAATTACTATTTAATTATTAAATAAAGTGTGAAGAGTAATTTTGAGGTGGTGAAATAGGTATTTGATGTTGTATACTGAAAATCCTAAATAGTCACTATGCATGTAATGTATGATTTCGAATGTTGATGATTGAAAATTTTCCGAACCTGTTGTTGACCACTAGTCGACTGCGACTAAAAACACAGGACGCGATACAGAGGTGAAGTAAAGTTTACCATGGGTGCTATCATTAATCATCCACTGGCTCACCTTAAGAACAGCACGTCTAGGAATTCTATATGCACTAATGCGATAAAACGTGCCTCGTAGGGGTGAGAATATCATTGTATTCTGTCTTTGCAAATAGTTTGGGTTGTTGACTAAACACAGTCAAGTTTACCATGCAATATCCAGAACATGTTACTGGATTTGATATAGAAATAATCCAGGTACGGAAAGAATTCAGTGGTAATTTGATGAAAAGCGGTGTCGCTCTTGCATACCAATTCCAATACTCCCCCACAGAAACCTTATGCATTGAAGTACATCACCATACGACCAAATATATTTTTGAACTGTACGGATCATTAGGAAATATAAGAAACATTATTTACAGTGCAATGTTTTCAATAACGTGACGCATATCTAAGTTTTACTGCACGATTAAATCTGAACTTTGTTAACCGTCTAAAATTTTCCTATTGGAAAATTGCATATTTCTGAATGTTTATTTATTCCTTTTGTCTCGGGGTTTTTAAAAGGAGCAATATAGCAATATTCAGTAGCAGACTTGGTTAGAACCGACCCAGGCAATATACCTAAACTGAAGTTTAACCGTATAACCACTGAGAATATCTCATTGTTGACATAAAAGTAAGTGTACTTGAACTGCGGGGGCGTCAGCTCATAACGACATTCGAATTGAATAGATATACTCAACTCTCCCTGTGGCATGCTTTTTGCGTGGTCTTTGAATTTTTTTTTAATTCTGAATTTTTCCAAGCTAGTCTCATTTTTCGTTTGTTCTAAATTTACTCTTCATGTGTCGTCAGAGCCTCATGATTCGACATTTTTGACGTAAATAAACAAAAATCTAGGTGAAACGTCAAGTTCTGGTACTTTCCTGGTATGAAGTGTGTACTGAAAAATTTGACTTTTATAATCCCATTCCCAACACATGAACGTGACGTAACTAAATTCGATACGTATTCTACGATACTATGATTAAGCCTTGTATATTTGATCAAACTCACGAAATATGGTAGTTTATATGGCGGATACGTTTCGGCGAATCGGGTAGGAGTGGGTGTGGAGGATGTGAATGAAGAATCCCTACCAGTAACTAATCTATCGTCAAGATTTAAAAAAAACTGTATTCGATACTAGCGAAAGTAAAAGAAAGTTGTATTGAAGTACTGCTTTTAATCCGAATTGCAATTTTCTTGCATGACTCTATCAACCCCTTTTTCATATATCTCGCATTGATTAAACCAAATAAGTTTTTAAGCAAAGGAATATCTGGTATTGGGTTTTGTAAATGAGAGGCCAAAATACTTGACTTCAGCAGCAAACTATTAAGTTCTTTCTTGGGAAGAGTTTTTATTTCACACACTGATGCCCAGGTTAGATGAAAAATATAGGTCTCATGTCAAACTTCTTGTTAAGTATTTATGTAATCAGTTTTGAATGCATTTGATTTAGTTACATACATGTACATGACAAAGTACATCTCTTTACGGTCTCTTTGCAATAGCATTATTCTTCACCGAAAGGACCCAGTTCGCCACTACCAGTAGAGAACCCGCGCCTTAAAATCGTAGACCTATGTTAAATGTCCCACCCAAACCCAACGCTGACAAGGTTTGCGAGTACCACGTCCAGTGAGCGCCTAGTTATTCGTATAGCAGCTAACTAGTCCCTAACTGCGAAACTATAGGATTGAAGTTTCAATAAGATTTTCTTAGGTTTTGATAGGTATTAGTATTCAAAGGGAAGATACATATGTTTGAATTAAGCAGATACTCACTATGTGAAACGTGTATTCTCTTCATCCAAGGGTAGATTTTAGTTGTTCCTTTCGAGCAAGAGGATGGAGAACCAATGGGTTCCTCGCTTTTTCCGATTTCAGCGTACGAAGAATTGTTTTTCGTTGGACTTGTACTCTCCCTTTCCATATTAGACGAGAATGTTGTAGATACGTTCGATTCTTTGGTATGGATGGGCGAGGACATGGTAACATGGTGGCGATGTTGATCGTTGCCTATTTCCAAATTGGGTGAACTACCGATGAAATGGCCTAGGTAGGAATTCCCGGTGTTAATTTTACCACCGACCGTCGAAGGGTTTGCCGACAAGTGTGCAAACATGTTGGCAAAGTTAGAACTCGTCAAATTCGTCATCAATCCGTCCACTGTTGGTAAAATTCCATCGATACTGGTCTTCACATTATGTCTGTTGTTAAATACGGAATTGATCAGGACGTCGCCATTTGAAGTCGAATGGAAATCATTGTTCACGTGATTCCGATGATCGCCGTGACTTGGTCCGAAAACAGGTCCGGCGAAACGGGAATATTCTGCCGTATTAGAATGTCCTTGAAGGTTCGCTTGTCTATCAGCTTCTGAGTATCCATGTCCTAGAAAAGTACTGCTTTGTATATCGTCTAGGTTGTACCCGTTTGGTGGCATTCCAGCTGTATAACCAATGCGACAGTTCAACGACATTTGATTCGGTAGTGGAGCAGAATATGTAATCAGAGGTTGAAATAGGGTGCCACGCAGGGGGACGACGTGCCCCTACTTTTCAATTTACAGTTTACTTCCAATTTCTATATTAGTAGGAGACGAAGTTAAGTTAAGAGACGAAGAGACGATGTTATCTACCCTGTGTCAAGTTTCTAGCAATTAAAATAAATTTGGTCATTTGCTATACTTTACTACTTAATATAATGCACTTGCATATTGCACTCACAAACAACACGCTATATTAAAACGACTTAGTTACTGATGTCATGTGTATGTAGTCATATATCGGCTAATATTGACCATTGATAGCTCACAATTTCTGCATAACCAATAGTTGAATTTTTTTAAACTTGTCTGGAATATGCAAGCTGCATATAAGTATTCCCATACACTTCAAATTGCTCTAATCAAATCATATTTAACTCAATATAAGTGGTAAGTTATTACTGTATAATGCAGGATATTTTCTTCAGATTCTTGTTACTGTAGTACCCTAACCCCTTACCCAAACATTTCTCAAAGATACAACCCCCAAAGGGTAATTCAGTACAGAAGTGTAATCTTGCATAATTACCTTTTACCTTTTTGATAAATTACTGCATATCAGTGACATTTCAATTTCATGTAACCACTCTTGTGTCTCCTAAAGAGTATACGTTATCATTGTCGGGAACCTAGCCCTTCTAAGCTTTCTGGGTAGGATTTAGTTATATTTATCTAGTAATATCTACAATCCAGTTCTTTGCATCCAGTTCTGACAAACTAATTCCTTTCTCCAAATTCCTACCCTGCACAGCTAAATGCCTATACTTAAATTATAATCTGAACAGCTGTATTTTGGAGTACTTAATTTACTTGAATTCGAAAACCTGTAAACCGATATTTTATACAATTCTGAATCTACCACAAACTGGGATATCATTTAAACGATCTACACTTCCGTCACAGTATACCTACAAAATTGGTAATGTAGTGTTAGTAATACATAGATTGCAATATTTAGATATACTTTTCAACGTACAGCAAAGACGAATTAACATTATTATTCTGTAATTCACGTCTTTTACTTTAAATTTATTCCGAACTTACTCCTTCTGTCCTTATAGCAATAACCATTAAGTATAGCCAGTACCATGAACCACGAGTTCAAAATCTCTTAAGAAATGGCTTCCAAATAACAATAGAATCCACAAAATGGCGAATGGAAGGAAGTTCATTGCCATTTTGTAAAATTGAAGGACATATCGATAATATTACGACTGTACGTTACGTTCGAAAAGTGCTTTAAATTTTTCATTCCAACTTTGCATGGGTTAATGCTATATTAAAGCCTCTCACACCAATATTGAGCATTGGATTGTATTATCCTCATTAATTGTTGTTATTCTTATCCGTGTTACACACAGTATGTTGTTTAGCAACCGCTCGCCTACGTAAAATACTAACACATTATCGAGCTCCTTTTTTTAAACTGACCGTTTTTCTGTATACTCTATTTTCATATATACCTCACAGTAGCCTACTGTGTGTTACGGCTTATCATATTTCAAGGATTTCCATATCGCATGCAAAACAATGTAGCTAATCTTGGGTTGACCTCACCATTTATGCTATCTGTAAGGCCTGACAGAAAAGACAAGATAGATAAACTCCACTTAATCCCTGCAAACAAATTAACAATTTTCAGCAAACACACACAGTGTTATTGGCGCAGAGGTGTGAAAACAAGAAAGTATTTTTTCCTCGGTCGCAGTCAGCGCGCTTTTGCATTTCGCATTCGCCCGAGCTTGTAATTGTATTTACGAAGTCGTTTAGCGTTTTACAGTGAAAATCCTCACTTTTAGGCATTTACCTTTTATGAGTATGACTTCTTTCGAAGAGTATGATCTTGATCAGCTACAATCTGTTCATAAATTTGTATCACAGTAATCAAATTTTCCAAAGTTTTTGTTTGACATTCGATTACTGTACACACTATCTTCATAAAAGTAATATGTAATAGGATTATCTATAACAATTTGACTATCACCAGTATTTTGAAAATTATTTTAGTCCATTCCCTCCATGTTCTAATGGCTACCTGTTATACCAGTGATCACAATACTCCCTTTGCCATTGCAGATAACCCAATTATTCACACAAAGAATTTTTTGGTTTGGTTCAGAGTTCCAACTATATCACTGGTTTGAACTTCAAATAAAATAGTTGAGGTTGAGTGGCAGTGTTTGATGGTATTCCGTTTATCAATAAGAGCATCCAGTGTACAAAATATAATTTTTCCAATTCCTCCCCAGACTAAGATTCCATCCCAATCTCTCCTCTGGCAAAAATCACTCCAATCTAAATTTGATATTTTCATCCCGGCAGTCTAATGGCTCCCCATTTAATCCATGGGTTATTCGAAGTTTCAAGCATATGAGAAAATCTATACTGTAGAGTCTATAAGCAACAGAAGTGGGGATACGGAATGAATGTCAGATTTTTGCGATGGGACAACTGACATATCTAGGATTACAATATTTGGTTTAGTAGAGGAATACATATTCTTTAGTGTTGGTTTAAAATAGGAGTTTGTACTCGCATGGTCCCAAAGAATCGTAAATCAAAATCCGGTTTAGTTTGGTCATTGGCAAAATAGTTTGTCTGTTTTTGCAAATATTCTATTTGTGCAAATTTCGTACTGTCGTCAATACTCTAAATAATACTATAAAATTACATTTTCATATAAATAAATTTGCCTCAATAAATTTAATATATAAGCAGGATGGGATTGAGCGAATGCAGGACCTATAGCAAATTGTATATGCGGGCGCCCAGTTTAAACAAAACACATATCCTAATTTCCGACCGATAAAAAAAGACAATTAAAAATACAACATCACAATTGAGATCCCAGCTATGTATTATAATTAGCCGTTACATACTCTTAATACTCCATATTCTCTAATCGGGCCCCTCGATACAAAGGTTGTCTGTCTGTCTGTCTGTCTGTCTGTCTGTCTGTCTGTCTGTCCGTCTGTTTATCTTGGAACATTGTAGCCATTTCTCAACTTATCTTTTAACTATTTTGGTACTGTCTGTCTGTTTATCTTGGAACTTTGTAGCCATTTCTCAACTTATTTTTAAACTATTTTAGCACTGAAGTTCAGATGCATCCCAGAATAATACATAAACAAAGATATGTAAGCCTACTTACTACCACTCTTCTGTCATACTCGCCAAAGATAAATGCCTAGAAGTTAGGATCTCCCTCAAACGTTAAACCCTAGGACCGGCCAAAATAAGAGTAAGCTGTACAGTACACATGGCTATTTTCCATTAAATAGCATTACATACATACCTCAGTTTAAAAAAATGATATGAGCTAAGTAATTCAAGAAAAAAATTTTTATCTTCATATTTGGCACCCGGGCAGTGTTGGGTACCACTGCTATTATATATTTACCTATAAGAGCTTTCCCGTTACCCAGGCTGGGTCGCTGTGCTGTGGTGCACTATAATATTTCTCTCTATTGGCTATCGTATTATCAGAGATCTTTGTACAAGGTATATTTTTTTACTGCAGCATATCTTCTATCCCAACAGCTAACAACGCATTAGGTTTACATAAATTGTTTTTACATTGAGCCTTAAACTTTCTAAAACCACAATATATTCAATAAGAGTCAAACAATAAACTTGGACACGAAAAGCAAGCAAGACAAGAAGATCCATCACAGGTTTTTTTTATCTAAAAGATATTTTTCTGTGTTCAAAAATTTCTTAAGAAATTTCACGTCCACTGCACAAAGACTGTATTTAACGAGTCAACAAATCAGAAGCTAATGCAAATAGACTTTTAAAAGGGATACCACTGCGCGATATAATAAAGTCTCGTCGCATTAATCATTGCGTATGATATACAGCATTGTACAACTTCTCCAAGTATGATATATGTATACGTGACAGCACTGCAAATTACACAACCGAACTAAGTTCTATAACGCAAGTTGCTACTATAGAAAAATGGAAACGTTTAAAATACGGTATCTAGGTTTGTGGTTCACGAAAATTCTTGGATATAAGAGTTAGAGTTAGATATAGATCTATTGTTGTACTGTTGTAACTCTAGTACAGGTAGAACATTGATTTTCCGGCATCGTTAAATACGGACCTTGGTAAATCCAGGATGATTTTCCATCCTAATATATTGTCTATTGTCCATCTTCAAACCTGCAGCGACCGTTTGATTAGTTTACTGCGTGGCCACCGAAGGTACCGCGATCGTCCCGTGCCAACCCCGCGCGCTATATTTGTGTATCCAACAACACTGGTCAGCAGGTTCTCCTAAATATTTGACTCTATCTATACTTACAATTAGTAGATGTTTGATTCCAGTTGAAAAACATTACTTGGTATTTTAGACATATTGGAGGGTGTGAGGTTTATAATATCTTAACTTCTGTAAATTCGACACGATCTTGAAACCAAGGATGCCGAATAACCGCTGTTCAACCTGTAGTACAAATTACCTATGCCTGTTGTGAGTCCACCGGTTGTAAATATGGATTTCTTTGTCTAAGTTTGAAATTGTTTTTTTACTGATTTACCGATATCTGACTACTTGATATACTTCTATATTCATTGAATAAGTATAAAATTTCATCCAGTAATTATATTGTGAATATTATTAGATGTACACAAAACTAATCGAAATTTAAATTTTAGAATTTCATAGTGGTTTACATGAAGTGCGTAGTAATACTGATGTCTGGTACATAATGAATTTAATCATACAGTAATCTCTGTATACACACAAACCTGAACCAGATTCTGTCTATCTGTCCAGAAATCCACACCTTTCAACCCGCATCAATCATATTTTGTTCATTAATTGTTCACCAAAAAAACAGCAGACTTTTTTCATTAAATTTTCCGGGCAGATATGGAACACGATTTCAAATATTCAAATAGCTTGCATCCTGCATCCCGCCAAAGTGAAGTTGCAAAATACCTTTACTATGAAGATTGTTTTTTGGTGTTATTGGGTTGAGTGCTTTAATGAAGTATATTCCTTCCAAATTAGGTTCGATATTAAGGACCACA
Source organism: Halocynthia roretzi (assembly GCA_013436055.1). Taxonomy (NCBI): domain Eukaryota; kingdom Metazoa; phylum Chordata; class Ascidiacea; order Stolidobranchia; family Pyuridae; genus Halocynthia; species Halocynthia roretzi. The sequence goes on along the minus strand of QRAM01000054.1, from coordinate 7,768 downwards.
GCCTTTAGTTATGTAACCCTCATTGTATATTNAGGCGCTTTTGTTGTAAGTGCTCAAATGTCCGGCAATAATACAATAAAGTGTATATATAATTAAAAATATGAAATTCCCTCTGATCAGAGAGTATTTGCCGCCTCTGAGCAATGAACATTTAACGTCATATTGTATTAAACAATCTAGCTACAATCTGATCAACTGAAGCCATTTTCATAATATTGTATTAGCTTATGGCTCCCTTAAGCTTTCGTTCGTGTTAAAATAGTTAATTTATGAAGGGAAAATATTTAGTGATGTTTTTGCTGTGCCAAATGTCCTGTATAAAGTAAACACCAGAAAGGGTGTGTTTTGTCGAAAAAAAAAGAGTTTTCGACTGCAAAAATAATCGATGACTTTCATGTCAAAGGTTAAAATAACTTAANGAATAACCGCTGTTCAACCTGTAGTACAAATTACCTATGCCTGTTGTGAGTCCACCGGTTGTAAATATGGATTTCTTTGTCTAAGTTTGAAATTGTTTTTTTACTGATTTACCGATATCTGACTACTTGATATACTTCTATATTCATTGAATAAGTATAAAATTTCATCCAGTAATTATATTGTGAATATTATTAGATGTACACAAAACTAATCGAAATTTAAATTTTAGAATTTCATAGTGGTTTACATGAAGTGCGTAGTAATACTGATGTCTGGTACATAATGAATTTAATCATACAGTAATCTCTGTATACACACAAACCTGAACCAGATTCTGTCTATCTGTCCAGAAATCCACACCTTTCAACCCGCATCAATCATATTTTGTTCATTAATTGTTCACCAAAAAAACAGCAGACTTTTTTATTAAATTTTCCGGGCAGATATGGAACACGATTTCAAATATTCAAATAGCTTGCATCCCGCCAAAGTGAAGTTGCAAAATACCTTTACTATGAAGATTGTTTTTTGGTGTTATTGGGTTGAGTGCTTTAATGAAGTACATCCTTCCAAATTAGGTTCGATATTAAGGACCACAGCCTTTAGTTATGTAACCCTCATTGTATATTGCAACCCGGTGCGATAGTAAGACCTTGCAAGAGCCATAATAAGATCATGAAGGTTGCGGGTCCGCAGGGTAATGTAGAGCCCCAAGTAATACTCGAGAAAGAAACGTCATGACGTCTTTTTTGGCGTAGTACATTTAATACAAATAGATATGCTAATTGAATCCGTTTTTATAATATAAAATTTAAAATACTAATATTTGTATCCAGTATCCACAAATGAAATAGATTTTGCCCCTACAGCAGCAACCCATAAAGTCCGTGGTTTGTTGCGACACTGGTCCTAGCACAGGTCAAGCCAAAAAATGCTTTTTGCGAATAACGTTACGTAACTGAAATGCGATTTCATAACTCCAAATTCGGCCACGCCGTATACCTTTCGCTAGTTAATCTAACAGTAAACAGAAGTGGAAAGAACTTACGCGACTTAACGTTGAAAACCAATAATTTATATTCTTTTAATTCTTGTGGATAACCTCATTTGACACTTACATTCTCGTAAATACCATTAAAAATAATGCTTCATCTCATACAGCTAGTAAGGAAGAGTTTGAAAAATAAAAAATACGATACTAAATCTATGTCAATAAATTCTCTATAGTTCTACGTTCCGTTACTAATACCGTAAAGTGAGTTCAAACACTATTCTGCACTGAGATTTCATCAAGTACCTTGTAGTACCAAAGAATTTTAGCTGAAATCGAAATTTAACCTGCCTTAGTTCGCTTGGGAGTTTAATCCTTCAACGTCCAAACGAGGTCAATGTTTTCACCAAGGCTATTTCAATACTTAACTTGCGCAGACTGGAACTAGCGATAAGGCTGAGATCCTAAGTAAATTTGGCAATTCATCATGGACAGCTATTGTAGGCCCGTCAGCACAGAGAGATACGCATCTAGTAGAATACGATAACGTTGTTGTTTTTGGCACAAATCGGCACTACAGCGATGCTATACACCTTCGTCCATTTTTGCGGGAAAATAACATTTGGAAATCGGTGACCGTGTAGATCTAAATAGCAATTTTGCAATCCAAAAAAAATACGTTGGCCAGCTTACTAGCTATTTTTGTGCCCTATTACTTTGCAGTATTAGTATTCTTCAGAAAATATTTCATAATCAACGCAGGTGTTTGAAAAAATCTTATGCAATTCCGTCTATCCATGTAGTGCGCAACCTCCGACAAAGACACAAATTCGCATGTAACCATCAAACATATTTTTTTACTAATAGCTGTGACCTCAATACAGTGTCTATTATAGAGGGATACATGGTTAAGGGGTTTTGAAGGCCTGAAGCCAAAGGGATTATAGAAGAATAACGCCCACTACACAGAAAATCCACTAAGTGCTCCATTTCACCCCTCTCCTATCCTTCATTCCCCTTTCAATCGTATAACACATGGCATAAAACCATAGTGGATAAATATAATATGACTAATGGAGAAAAGAACATGGGGCACGAAAGAAAGTTTGATTAAATCCCTCTGTGAAGCTTTATTATCAGTTAATAGGAAAGAAGTATGCATAAAGGGAAATGTATTCGTATTCAACTTCTTATTGTTATAGTGGTCTCAAGAACAAAGGTGCGATGGGGAGGTCATATTAATTAATTAGTTTTTTATCAAACATAATTTCTTCGAAGCTATCTCTATAATACCTTGCAAAAACTCGTGCCCCTCTTGGCAGTAGTAAATCAGGCGCTTTTGTTGTAAGTGCTCAAATGTCCGCCAATAATACAATAAAGTGTATATATGATTAAAAATATAAAATTCCCTCTGATCAGAGAGTAATTGCCGCCTCTGAGCAATGAACATTTAGCGTCATATTGTATTAAACAATCTAGCTACAATCTGATCAACTGAAGCCATTTTCATAATATTCTATTAGCTTATGGCTCCCTTAGGCTTCGCTCGTGTTGAAATATTTAATTTTTGAAGGGAAAATATTTAGTGATGTTTTTGCTGTGCCAAATGTCCTGTATAAAGTAAACACCAGAAAGGGTGTGTTTTGCCGAAAAAAAAGAGTTTTTGACTGCAAAAATAATCGATGACTTTCATGTCAAAGGTTAAAATAACTTAACAATACGAGTCAAGTACGTTAGGTGTTTCAGCCATAACAGTTCTGTATATCTACCGCGATGACAAAATTCTGTTATGCCATCTGGTCACTGCATTGGTTGGCATGTTTATCTTATATTTTCGGCTGACAGTTTGCTTGTCGTTGCTCCGTGACCCCCTCTCAATTATACTTTTCTTACCAAGGGAATCTTATGTAGCTCTTTCCCATTCATTTATTAAACTAGAGAAGTGATTTTCTTCCAATGCTCCAAGTGTAAAATAAACGATGTGGCCATTTTACTGAATGGTTCGTAAACCTTTGATTTAATAATATATAATCTTCATAGATTCAGGCTTCATTTATCGTTATTATCATTTTTCACTGTTATAACTACTACTGTCGTCCAGGCAGTATTGAACAGGTTTTTAAGGTTTTGTTGTTAATTTTTTTATACAATATATGCAGTTAAGTCGAAAATAAAATTCATGTTTCATAGTAAATAGTGATACTTGTTCGATAAAGAAATTTTTCATATTTGTTCCCAAAAAATTTACATTCTGATATTATTTATATAATTGATATAATAAAATAATAAGTTATATATTCCTCCATATATTATTTACTTGATTGACACCAAAAATACGAAGTTCAATGTTAAATATTCCTATATATATATATATCGCTTCAATATTCATAGTTCATGTTCGCTGGTGTTTAAGAGAATTTGAATTTGTAACAGTATAGTAATATCTGTTTGAAATATAGTATAGCAATATAAAGTTTTTTCCATGTTTATGTGAAGAAACTATATCACCATGTAACACATTGCAGAAATTTCATTACCTTGTTTTGACTCGGATGGATAGAATTTGATATTTTCAGCGTAACGAGCCAAGTCACGATTTGAGTAATGGTAAACAGAACAAATAATAGATTTTAATGGCGGAGTACCAAAGGTTAATAGGATGAAGGTCTATTCAAATATTCTCAATCTCATAGTCATAAGTCAAGAAATGGTTTTAGCGGTAATAGGACCAGAGTCATTCTTTTACTACAAATTTGGTAATAACTCACTGCAGTGTTGGAATGACTATGGTCATTTCTTAGAGTAGATCAGGGATTCCAACCATTTTTCGCTTTATTCAGAGAAAGCGAGTTAATTATATGTGATATGTGACTCGACTTGACTTGAGACCCGGATGTGAAGTATACATTCCTGTTCTCCATTTCTGTTAGTAATAATAATAATCGTCTTGACTTGTGTTTCGCCGTCGGTGAATTTGGGACTGCTGCGATCCCACTTACAGTAAAGAAAGAGATTACAATATCCATACAAATTTATTTATAAATTATGTGCATTAACTATTAAATATACTTGAATTATTCGTTCAGTCATTTCGTCACTAAAAATTCTACTGGATCCATGATATCTGGGGGTTGGATATGACTTTGCCATTGGGTTGAATAAGTGGGGTAAAGGTGGTGTAAACACTCTGATATTTACGCCATTGTTTACAATCTCTGCTCGCTCATCACCACAGCTGTACTGTAGTACCTAATCATCGGTTATTTAGGTAGTTACTCGAATGGCATGAAACCACAACGTAATAAAATTTCATGAAATGACATCAGCTCTTTTATCATGCACTGGTCCAAATGCATATTAATTTACAGTAATAAAAAACACGATACCATTTTGAATAAAATATTGACATAATGAACGAGATGTAGATCCTGCTGACAAATGTTCCAATTGCAGGTGCCAAATGTCAATTCTCATTTTTTCCAATTTCAAATTTTCTATTACATTCTCAACTTCAGAGAGTTTTGTCATTGTGAAATGTTTTTCATTTTTCGTCTCGTGAGATCTCCCTCTGGTTGCCACGTATCCTTCATTTTAATTTCGGAGTGTACGATTATATTGTACTGGCTTAGCGATGGGCCTCGAAAAATGAAACTGAACTCTTATGTAAAATCCATTTTTCAACGACATTAGATAAAAGTAGATGCGTTTGATATATACTTAAAATGGAATAAAAAATACTGATGTGAATTTTTGCCTAAGATAAGATTAATATTTGATAAGTTCACTCTATCATTATTTACACTTATAATACATTTAAGTTGTTATGCAATGTATTCTCTGTCGGCTACAAAATCTTGTAAAGGGGTTTTTACTTCATGGGTTTAAAAGTTTTGGTCATTTCTTTCGTTAGTGCAAATTGCGTTAAGCCATTTTGTTAGGATTCTTTAAAAACTCTGTTAAACAAGAACTTAATAAACGAATAAAGATATTCGCTTGTTCATATTTTGAAAAGCTGTAGCAAACAGGGCGAACCCATAATATTTTTTCTCTCCTCAGGGATCAAATGGCTTTTTTTAACATATGGGTGTCGTAGATATTCTTGCTTGTTATTTTTCTTAGTACATTTCTTAGTAAATTTCTCTACCACACAGTATGAGACTCATCTATCAGTGGGTTCATTGCTTAATGTTCCTGATGTGAACAAGAAACTTTGGCTAAAATTTTGTAATAACAATTGATAGCGAAACTATTGTTCTGCAAGGTCAGACAGTCCTGCAGTCTAGACCTAGATCATTAATAATACTTTCCCCCTCGACTTCTGCCCAAGCGATAGAATGCGTTTGACAAAGTGGGTGGCTCGCACTGTGTGATGATTGCTCGTAAATTAGAAAAAACATATACAATGAAACCTTGATTTTCGTCATTAATTGTACAAAAATCAAGAAATGGCGAAAAACAAATCAGTATTGCCCACAAACCATTTTCACTAATAACTCGCACTAATTATCACAAAAAATGTCAAAAAAAACTTTCAATAAACATCCTCGGACTTGTGCGCTAGACCGATTCCAACTGATAAGAATACAGTAATCCCTCACCTATTGCGGTTAGAGCGTTCCAGAGACTCCCGCGATAGGTGAAATTCCGCGAAGTAGAAACCACATATTTAATTAATTAGTTGAATATATTTAAACGTATTTTAAACCATTATGAATCATTCACACACTCTCATTAACCTTATTAACCTTTGCTACAATCATTTGACCGGTTATATAAATTTTTTTTTTACTTTTAGCGCTTAAACATACTAGTA
>QRAM01000539.1:34035-53580 GCA_013436055.1 Halocynthia roretzi | reverse complement strand
CTGGCCCGAGGTGGATGTATTAAGCGGTGGCGACTGTATATAAATATATAAGCATTTCTTGCAGCTGCTGACCAAACTACTTCTGAAATTCGTCAACAGTCGAAACTGTCACAACATCTTGGAACTGCACAAAGAACTTCGTATAAGGGAGCGATTAGATGCGCCCTCTACCGATGAAGAATCGAGTTCAAGTGATGCTGATGAAGAGGTTTCTTTTCTGCTCTTACTTATTAAATGTACTCAGATCAGATCGGAAATATAGACCCCATTTCAAACTGATCATCAAGTATTTTTGTAGTCAGTGCTAAGTGCACATAATTTATCTAAGTACAGACATGTAGGTACATCTATATAAAATTATACTTGTTTGCAATATCAATATTTTCTAGAGGAAGTGGGCTCCACCTCAAAATCACCATGCCAAATGGCTCACATAGTCCTGTCTCTGATTTGGCCAAAATGAACTGTTATTTAAAAGCATATTGTTCTCAAGATCAATGCGGAGCCTGTTACAAGAAGGGGCAAGACGAGAAAGGCACGAAGAGCAAAAGTGTGTTTGTCAAGCGATGAAGATGAAGAAGTGCATGTGGAGGAAGAGATCCCTGATGTTAATGCATGGATTCAGGAATGCACAAAGCTCATCGACAATGCAATGGAGGTCGAGGATTCAAGGCCTTTTCGGGAACCGGTAGATGAGGAACTCTATCCGGTATGTTAATAATTTCTGGAACCTCGCATTCAACCATCGCTGTATCCTGTCCTTTGTTCCATACGCTTAACATTAATCTCACTCGGTGATCCTGACCACTGTTCCCTCTTAGCCATTTGCATGTTTTTGTGCCCAGCATACAAAGGAAATTAATGCGAGCATTATAGGTTAGTTACTTTAGTTCAAAGTAGAGGATAGAATGTTAACTAAACCACCTGCTTATTAAAATGCAGTCGTTACTGTTTTATATAAAAATATGCAAACTAGTTTATATTTGCACTTGCGCAGTGCAAGATTTTCTCATTATTGAAGCTTGTATCTCAGTGCTCACAAGGCTCGTCAGAATGTGCCCGTATAGAAAAATTTATTAAATCTGCTTCCATGCACTTCAGAATTACAGAGAATTTGTGGATGAACCAATGGATTTAGGAACAATCAGAAGCAGACTCCAATCGGACAGCTACAAAGATCCGGAAGAATTTCGCAAAGATGTTTCTTTGATTTTTTCGAATGCAAAAGTTTTTAATAATAAAAAATCAAAGGTAGGCTTTGTTACGTAATTTTTGTACTGCCCAGCAATATGCTTGAGCACAGAGAAAGCAGAAAACTAAACTAAACGTCTAAAGAAGTGGAATTTCTTTACCTTGCCGGGGATTATAACTTCGGCTGCCCTAACCATGTAAATGAGGATTACAGCACTACCGGCAATCATTTCAGGTCTTTGGAATGTCAATTCGCCTGTCTGCTCTGGTAATGACAAAAATCAGTAAAGAAATAATACCAAGGTGGGAGAAGGCTGTTGCTGATATTGGCAAGAGGACGCGTCAGTCACGCAGAGCAAAGGAAAGGTATGCTTGGAATATGTTACATTTTACCACCAGGGATATTTTATCCACTATACTTGTTAGTATCATCTGGGAGAACGTTTCCACACCACTGTTCATGGACCAAATATTACTTTTATTATTATAATAATATAATATATAACTGAAATCAGGAAAGGGTATGCGGAGAAAATTAAACTTAAAGCTACTCCAAGCTCGCATCTCGTACATTTCATCCAATTAAAGATGGGCCTCCACTATGGCTGATATGTCACAGTGAAGCTTATACATCAAAGCACACTGGAAGTAGGATGACTAGAATATCCCCCGTCATTTTGCTTGTTGTATAGTGTTTGTAGGTAGTTTCTAAGCTAATTTGTTTCTCCTTACATTCATCACCAGCTTAAGACGCAGCAAACGACATCGAAAATACATTCGCTCCAACCTGAGCGACTCCATTCAGGCAGAGTCTTCCAATCGCCGTCAGAATTTGTCGGACAAGCGTCTGGAGAGTTCCGTTCATTCTACCAGTGATTGTTCGGAGGATTCGAACAATCGAGTGCATGCCGTGAACACAAGAAAGCACGCATTGCTGAGAGAGGAGAGACCTCGTCGCGCATCGAGAACGGTGACTATGAAGTCCCACAGTCTGGGGAAGATAAGTGTGCGGGCCACTTCTGCAGAAAGAAACCAGGTCCTGGCGACTTTGAAACACGAGGATTCCGACACCAGTATGAACGAATCAAGTCAGCCTATATTCACAAATTCTGAGTATTCGAGCAGCGATTACAATAGCGACGATAATGGCGCAAAGTCGCTACCCATTTTGAAAAAAGAGGAAGATACTGCGAAGAGTCGCCATGCGGAGGTTGTTTTTCTATATAATGAATTTGAAAATAATTTCAATAGATAAAAAGTTATGGCAGTGATTCCCGATGTGGAAGCCAACACCTCCCTGGGCGTGTTTGAGTTGCTGAGGGCTGTGTCGGGAGGTATAAGGCGAACATTGAGTGAAATTATAAAAAGCGCAGTTATTGAACTGAAACATATGGAAAGATGCTTTTGGAAATGTTTTTAACTACAGTTTTATCCTATGTCGTTTTGTATCGCATATCACATGTTTAATTGTGCATGCGGTGGCATTCTTTAGTTATTATTCCAAGTACATTATTCTAACTGGAAAATGTCTGGGAATCACTGGTTAATAGGAATCCAGGATAATATAGTATATAATATCCACAGAATATAAGGGAGAGATAAAATATACATGTATAGTTACATAAGCCTCTTGTATGGTTTGATTTTTACTCTATACTACGCCATAACCCTAGTTGTTACATAATTATACTCTGTAGCCATTCCATAAAGTTGTAGACATTTTGACACCAAAACTTAGCTGTATGACTCCTAATCAATCTGTGGCTAATCCATCAGCCTATTCCTTACTTAATAGATGTATTAACGACAGCTGTTTATATATTCCAAACTGCAAACTTTTCACCTTTGACCTTTTTACATATTTTTCAGCTTATACGTTCGCAAAGCGGTCATGCATCAAAACGACGAAGATCGTCCGTGGAAGATGACCGCTCGGATAACGAATTGGACACTAACCCCGAAGTGCTTCCTCATAAAAGAAGAAAGAAGCAGATCGAGACAGACAGTGAGCGTAACGAAGAGAGCAGCAATTCTGAGCGCAGTGACAGTAGCGATCGAGGACAGGACGAGAGTCCCTCGGATAACGATAGTGATTTTTTATCACCCAAAACGAAGAAGAAAACCGCCGTTGTTAAACGCATGCGTTCAAAAAGGAAACTTAACGGGCATTCGAAAAAGCGAGAGTACGCGAGAGCCCCGAGTTTTTGCAAGCAGAAAATAACTCCGGGGAAGCTCTCACCACGAAACCTGCGTACGACCCGAGGCAAACGTACGCGCTATTACGATCACGACGAAGATGAGGACGACGACGAGCAGTATACCGACGACTTGGGAATGTCCAGCAGAGGTCGCAAACGTCGCATGTCCTATAAAGCCAAAGAAGCGAGAGTTTTTTAAATCTTTCGAACAAATTTGCAAAATAAGTTACGAGTTATTGCGTAGAAAATATTTCATAGCTCAGCATGATCCCTTTTTCTCAATCCAGATTTTGCCTCTTGGCATATTTATTGCTTAAGTACCAGTGTCTATTTGAATACTGAAAAATTAAATGAAAATCTATTCTATATTTTTGCTGCTTAACTCCTGTGCTGAAGAGCCTATGCTAGCAAAGGACTATGTAATAAGAACCCTGAACAGCCCAGTAATTTTTTGGCTTTGCTGAAATAGTTGGCCTTTGTCGGGATTGATTTTCATGCGAAGTACCCCGGTAGCGTTCAATTCTAGATCGTGTGAATTGATCAAAGTACATATCATGTCCTGGCCTCTTTATGTGCCTGCGCAGTCTGACTTCACATCTGACAACGGACTAGTCTTCATCTTGAATTTAGTAGCTTATTATAGAAAGTTAACTTTAGGCTGAAACCCATTTGCAGTTAAACATTTTCTGCTACTAAGACAACCAGTGCTTGTTGCTCTGTAGTTAGTGTAAAAGGGGAACTAAAATAGCGCTACAAAACATATACATTTTTACATGTTTATAGGAAATGACGTGATATGTACTTCAATCCATTCTCACGATCTAGAATTGAACACGACAACACCCCTACCCCTTTAAATCCTGTTGTTCTGGGGAAAGGGGGGTTCGTAATATATCAACAGGTAGTTCAAAACGACTCTGGTAATCATTTATTGGATATAATTACAGCAAATAAATAATTTTCAAGTTGAATTAGAATTAGAAATTTACAGGCTGTTCAGGAACTACCATATGACGCATCTTTCGTCTCCGCGATTCATGTTGGAAGACACAGGACAGTTCCAAGTGGCAGAGAACTCTTTAAAGTTGGACATCGAGCCGATCACTCTGTGTATATGCAAGAGAGCTGCTGATTAGTGTACATTCGATTCTCAGCAGTTGAAACTCGTTAACACAAATGAATTTTTTCTTTTGCTTGTGTTAGATTAACGAGGACGTGAGATAAGGGAATAGAACAAGTCATCGCCAGGCCTGGTGCGACCTTGTACTGTATAAGCGGGGCCTTATGTGGTTACAGATGAAGTATCCAATAAAATACGTAAGCAAAACTTTATACCGAAATATCCCATGTCGGATTGACGAGTCTTGACTGTATTTTCCTAGTTAACTACTGTATGAAGTTTTCACCTATATTTTCCAGGACTATGAACGTCGGTTTTTATAGCATCTGCTGCAGCTTGTGGTCGGTAATGTCCGCATCTCACCTGAAGTAAAAATCGGAAAATTCTCAGTTCATTTCTACGCATACAAATGATCGAACCGCCTTCCACATACATTTGCGTAGCCAATGAAGAAGAGTTGGTCGTGGGTCAAACTCGTTCCAGGCATTGCAGGTTCCTCTCCCTTTTCATTTATCCAGTCTTTATATGCCTGTATATATTTTTGTACAAAATTACTTAAAGTGTTACGCGATATGGTATAAAATTCCGAGCGTCCTTGAAAAGAATTTCGTGATACTAACGTAGAAAGATTCTCTCAACCCGCCGTTGTCCGCTATATTTTCCCCGAGTGTGTTTTGTCCGTCTAACTGTAAAAGAAACGTATTTTTTGGTACACCTTACACCAGAATACATTGTCATCATTCGAGTAATAGGAGTCATAAATCTATGGAGTTCAATTGCTCGACTTAATTTCGATCGAACAAGTGCAGCCTTCGACTCTACTATTTTCATTCCATTGCCAGCTATAACTGAACTCGGTTTAATTAGGTATACCTTGTCTACAATTTTGGGCCTTTTATCCTTCGGGACTTTAATCCGGATAATCGCGTTCTCGTATTAGGTGACCTCGAATTTCGACTTAGTAAAATCCATAACCAAAAATGTCATGTGTATACTACAGTAAGAATAGCAGTAAACTTCCTCGTATGCTATATATATTATAATCATCACTAGGTGGTTAGATATGCACGATCACTATATAACCTACATAATCTCCCGCAGTCTCCCAATAGTATTCGTTGTACTGTTTCACAAGGCATTCGGTTTCTTTTTCAAATGCTTCTATTGACGTGTTCGTCCACCACTGCAACTTATTCCCCATCTTATCGTACTGCCTACCGCTGTCGTCGAATGCGTGCGTGAGTTCGTGGCCAATTATCGTTCCGATGGCGCCGAACTGAAACGAGCTAAATTAGAGAACCAATTACGGTAATTAATCAAATTTCGTCATACGTACGGGCCCCTTTACTTTCAATTTGTAGTTTTCCCATTCCTGTTATTAATATTCGTCCATGTTTTACTGACACACAACATATATATTGAGTTGTCTTTTTAAAAGAACACAATACTTTTTTACTAAGTTGATAGCTTTATATAGAGACGAACACGATTGGTTGCAATACTGAACCTATACTGAAAAAAATTGTTACTTACGATGGATATTTATCTCCCCAGAAGAAAGGATACTGCAGTTCTCCTGCAGGGAAAGCTGAAAAGATATAAAGTTAAAGCACAAAATAGTACATTATCCAGATTATACAATGAACTCAGTAATGTCTAGCATATTGAGGTTGGAAAGACAGCTCCGCCTTCAACTTGCAATCTGATTTATCATTATAAATCCAAATGCGTTTCTATTAATATTTTCCTGTAATTTTACCCGCCTATCTCGACAACATATCTCTCTCACGCTGTCAATTTATACGTAACCTTTTTACGGGAAACAGGTAGATTATTCAGTGGAATCGATTCACTGGCTATAATAAAATTTATCTTATAATAATACTTATCTTGATAGAAAAATATTCAGAGGCCCTTACTTGTAAAACGTAACATAACTGAATGTTAGACAATGTTATTGATGTGCCTTTGAAATATAACGCGACTGGGTTGGTGAAAAATAGTAAACGGTGACTTCGACGTAATTCACTCGACTCATCCGATGTCAAATGTAAACAGTTTCTAGGTCTATGGAATTCTATGATTTATATCAAATTTTAAATTGCACATTAAGCCGACTGAGAACTAAGCGACTCCATTTTACATACCGTTACGTCATATTTCCAAGAACGTTGACTTATTGACGTGCGGTTTTACTTTACTCGGCCAGTACTTAGACAACTCGATTTATATCACCTTACGACCTCGCCACCTCAAAACGGTAAACAAGGGTTCGACTTGCGTAGTTTTATCACAAACCATAGAGGTCAAAAGATCGCGATCAGAGCAACGAATGAAGTTCGAACTACACTTTGATCAGTTGTAAGTGCACGCGATTCTATCTATGTACTGTAAAATACTCAGTCGTCAGTAAGTAATGCAAGTACGGTACTTATTCTGTTCAGGGTCGGGGAATAATAGGCGTTCACAGTGGTCGGTGGAGTGCTCCAGTAATTTCTGTCGACCGTACGCCCTATATAAGGCCAGCTATCCTGTGCGGATAGCTTCAAAATGTTGAGAACGTTTCCAAAATAGGTGCTTGAGGATACAGTGAGCTGAATGTGGAACAAAATAGTTGACAAATTTCCACGTAGATGAGCTGTGCTTCATAAATCGTGAGAATTTATGGGGAATACGCAGAATATATCCCCCCCCTCCATTCATTATCACGACTAAGATGCACACAGTACACGCACCTAGATTTGTATACACTGTTAAATTTTATGTCATGCTTTACAGAAGTATACTCTTCACAATGCTTGCACTACTCATCTACAACCTTCGATTAGGGGACGTGCGTATTGCGAAATTATTGTTGCCCGGAGTTCCACTGTAATTTTTTTTACCTTACGGCGACTAATATATACATACATAATATAAGTCTGTGCCCCTATAAGGTTAGTTGGACTAATGCTGGTTATATATATCCTAGTTTTTACCCTTTTGAACTAATAGCTCTCATGTCCTATTCGCACACAATTCAACACCAGTAGTGAATATCATTTCAAAGCTATGTAACGCTTAGCTTACGTTTGCTATTTCTTCTGCCAAATACGTTTTGTTTTTGTAGTAGTCTGCGTAGCCAATTTTTGGGTCCACGTAATCGCATTTTTCTTCCGCGTACACTTTGCTTTCGTCATCCATCCAGGCGACTTCGGTATCGAGTAGATTTTTGAAAGAGCGTTTTATTCGTTCGACCATGTCTTCCACCTAGAGTGCATAGCAAATTAACATGGTAGTAAGAGTAGCAAATTTCTATCGGATAATTTTGCGTGTCAGATTCGACCATCAACGGCTACAGCCACCGAACTAGCTCAAGCCACTCAAGCTGGGTAATAGAAATGTAATTTTGAGGGATTTTAATACACGCAGGGTCGGATTTATTCTCTTATTGACCACAGACTAGACTCATGAGGGAGAACCCAAATCCATAGAAATGTTTGCATGTTTCAATAGCAACATATATATATTACTGTAATTATTTTGCAATGGCCGAATGTCATCAAATATTACGTAATATAACACAGTAAGAAATAAGAATTTGAACACAATGTACCACATCATCACAACAAATTAGTTTCAGTCGGCTCCCAAATACCGGTGGGTCGTGGGAAAATGGCCTACTGGCAAATCATGTCCTGAAATGTATCCCCGACTTACTGCAGCCTTCTTTTCTTCTTCGAAATAGTTTTCAATAAAGAGATTCCCAGTAGGCCCGGGAAGGACGGCGTCAGTGTAGTCTACACACATTATCCATCGGGAGGTCAAGGCTGTTTGTCCTGTAATGACCTAAAAAAATACAATACAGAGTGACTGTACATATTGACGTACTGTACTACTTTGAATAGGCGGCAGTGGATCCAGAGCTTGCAAGATACAGATATCAGAGACAAACTATTAACTGTGTACATTCGATTTCAATACTTGCAGGGCTAATTCCCAAACTAACTATTATCGCGATAGTTAGGGCAGGGAGAGCTAAAGTGCTTGAATAACGTCCAATGAAGTGTTAATTTTTGTGTGAAACTCTTTGCTGTACCAAATATAAAGTAATGTAATATTCAGGATGAATTTATAATTTGTATTTTTCCATTCTTGCGTCATCGCTGATACGTCGTGCCTTCATCGGGCAAAGTCGGGGTCGTCTACTATGCATTATTTTCGAGCATACCTGACTAAATTCCAAAAGACGATCTTGATAGTCTTGTCCAAGATTTCCGATTCGATTCTTTACGATTCTCCACACCATGTAGTTTTGTTTAACTCTGCGCCAGAAGTAACATACGAAAAATAGGACTAACTCAACCAATGAAGTGTGCATAATATGCTAATCCAGATATACTAAAATCAATGCACAGTTATATTTTCTCAATACGATATTTTCCAAATGGGGTATTCTATCACAGTTATTCCTCGATATTCCATACGGGACAATTGTGTATGGGCAGAGTACGAGTTTCAGAGGGAAATGACAAATAATTCTGATTACCAGAATTGATGACGATAAACTTTCGCTTAACTAAGGAATTTATAAACTCTTCTAATTAAGCAAGGTCAAAGGTATATTAATAGTTTTTTTCACGATTTTACATTTCCCTGTTTTTTAGCTACCTTAGGTTAGGGTTGACATCCGTCCAGGGAGTACATCTCTCACATTCAGGGGGCAAACTCTTCGTCCGGGAGGAATTTGAAACTCTCCGAAATTTCGGAATTTCAACTTCCATCAATTCGCAATTATTGATTTCGTTTTCAATGTTACTTTTAATATCAATAACTTATTGCTATAGGTTTTATCAAAATTTTTACTTTGGTTATAATTATTATGTAGACTTTGAAAAGGACTAAATTTAGGTGATAGTTCTGCCGTAGTACTGTCATGTTGACTGTTTAGATATGCCAACCCAACCTTCAGGAATTATACTGGCTGGTAGTAGGGTATACTGTGTAACTATAGAGATTGGAAATTATATGTGTATAATAACAATATCTTTTACCTGCTTTCTGTGGTATTGAGTAAATCCACGAGATTTTTTAGATAGTCTGGAACTCGCACTATAATTGTTTCTGACGGTAATATTTCTTGAGTATGTATGATTTCTTTAGTAAGAGTGATCCAATCAAACTGAAAAAGTCACGAGATTCAAAGAATATTGTAATACAGTTGCTGCTGCTTATTGTGATAGCTGATAATGTTATCAGCCGGGTATTGTTATCAAAATTTTCTCGATTCAATTGATTTAATCAATATGAAATAATCAAAATGACTCCGTATATTCATGATTGAATTTTCGTACTGGTATTGTTATCCAAATGAGACTCTTCCCAAAGCGATCACAATAAGCAGCATCCACTCTATTACAGTATTTAGAAATAACTTTCACTGGAAACGAAATTTTGAAACGTTAATGACTTTTACTAACGCCTGGTACGTTGTCCTGTAACTGCTGAAGGGTCCATTTGTTATAGTTACTGTCTCCTGTCTGATTTGAACTTGGTATCTGCAAAAATGAAAAATTTTCTAAATTTTTCTATAACGAAAGTATTTCCTCCTTGTAAACGTATTTCTTTCACCAAAAATCCAAACTAACCCTTGCTTTACATGCTTACTATATCGTCACGATATTTGGATTCCTGTATTTCATGATGCGGGACATTTAAGAGCGTGAAATACTTGTGTGTGCTTTTATTTGGAATAAAACCTCCGTGCCCCCACCCTTTGTTCGCCAATGGACATGAATTTATAGATGAAACCCGGAGTTCACCTTAATCTTAGCCACTGCCTTCTCAAATTCAAATGCTGCAGTCATATCAGCTGTACGTATTTCTGTGTTGTTTTGTCCCAACATCTCAGCGACATCAATCATTAGGTTGAGAAGCGCTTCTTGAAACTGATAATGAAATTACAAAGATAAAGGCTTTTCTAAGGTAAAACAACTCTAATATTACAAGTTACTGCCAACCTTTCCGTATTTGGTGTCGTCCAGATAGTATGCATCAGTCATTACAAGGCTTGCTTGAGTTAGCTACAAGTGAAAAGTAAAAACGTTAGCAAGGACTTGTTTAGGAATGCAGTGGGACCTCAGTTTTTGTTTTCATTAATTTGGTCCTGAGAAAAGATAATTAGCAGTTATGGTCGCCAATATTCACTTATTACACAATATACACAACATTTATTACAAGTAGCACAAAAAAAATATTAGTACTCCATAAAAACATTAAATATCTTAGACATTGTTAGGCTGTCAAAAACGTGAATAATAGCCCAAAAGATTGTGAATTACCTTGAGTACGTATACTGATGAATTTTTGTCGTCTGTGCTGACGTAAAAATCCAGCAGAACGTCATTGTTATAGTCTCCCTTTAGCGTCGCCAGAGTTCCGATTTCATCGTAAGAAATTGCTTCCCATGTCGTACCCTCGAGCACCGGCCAAGTAAGATTTCCAACCAAGAAATCCAAAAGAGGTTGGTTCCCGAGAGCTTCTATGGTCTCTAGGTCATTAAAATTGTCGATTGTCATTGTCGATATGTACTTAAATAATTAATCGTGAAATTTCAAGAGAATTATTCGCTGTTTATCGATTTGCCATCGGTACTTTATCCGTATATGATATATTATGTTTATTTATGTCTTAGCCTTTGCGCTCGTCGCACCCCTAAATCCATTTACCATAACTGAATGGACATTTTGAATTCAAGAGCTTTATTGTAGATGCAAATTTATTGACAACACCCAACTGCAGTCAAATATCAGAAATAATCGGTGCTTATTGCTACATAGTCAGTGGAGGAGACAGAAGAGACATATTATATACAATGTTGATAGTAAATGGCATTATATGTATGTTAATTTTTTCCCGTGATCTAGAAGTGAAGTTTACATGCATACTATGTCATCTTGGAACGCTATAACACCAATGTCGTCACAAGTCTAGTTAAGTGATATATCGTGATCTCAAATCGAGTCGATTTTTTAATGCTGCCACTTGAATGAAGTTGAGGGAATAAAAATTCTAAATATAATGACTCAAAACTGAGTTAGATTCGATACATCTTCATTTGATTTGATCCTATCCATGTCCGAGTCTCAAGTCAAGTCATTAGATTTAGAATAATATCGAGGAAATAAAGTCGAGGAAAATATCTATTTTCTAAATATATACTGTATTTGAAAATTGCTAATTTGATAATATAATGCGATTGATAATTTGATTCGATATTTCAATTTCATATACTATTCAACGTGAACTGCAGGAATGCACCGAGGTTGATAATCCAAGTTGTCTAAAAATGTAGAAATCCGGAAAGACTACATCTCATTTAATCACATAACTAGAATAAACACTTACCCATGTCTAAGCAAGACTGGTACACTTTCTTCGCTTTTTCTATCGCCTCCCCGTCCTTGGGTGATATCGTTTCCTCCAGTAACACTGTTGGCGATTTATATATATATATGAAATTATTTTGCATGACATTGTTACATTGCTTAACATTGGCGAAAAATTAATTAACTTAAAGTTGCCATCTGTCCACATTTGCCCGGGTATGTCCTTCTTTTTAGTTTCGGAAACTTTGACAGGGAATTTCAGCTTTCATTAGTATATTTCATTAGAAACATGAATTATATACAGTATTTTTTTGATATTCCCACCCGTGATATAGCTACCGCCTATAGTTTAGTTACTGTAACCGGACATTTGCGTACTCTTTATCTAGTTTGCTGAGACCCACGAAGTTAGAAGATTGGGTTCTTCAAATATTTGCCATCTTTATCATAATAAGATAAAGTTGTCCCTTTTGCTTTGAAAAAGGCAACGCTGCATTAAATACCCTCGTGGTCCGGGAAATTGAACTACAACCTCCATCTACATAAGAGTATAGCCCACACTAACCGTTCCTGACATGATGCTAATGTATTAAAAACGAATTTCGCAAGGAAACATTGCCTGTGCAGTGTAATATATACGGAAATGAAAGCATTGACATTGTGTCCCTGCCCAAACATATGAAACCCGGCTATTAGATGATAACTTCACCGCAACATATCAAAACACTCAAAAATTCCAATCAAGTACATTTATCTTCTAACTACCAAATTAAGCACTGCATGAAAATTATCACTGCGCCCTCCATTCATTGATGCGAATTGATTTATGATGTTATCAAGGTCAGCTTCAGTGGCGCCTGTGGCTTCTGCCATTACTGACATACCTCAGATACGTCATTAACGATAAACAAGAGAGCTCAATGCTGTTTCTCACCCTTCAGATTAGTTTTCACTCTGTTGCGGAGCACCGAATAGGTTTGATAGTTCGTGGAGGAGTCGGGTATCGGATTCTCTGCAATCCATTGTCCACATGCGTATTCGAAGAAGTCATCGCACGGATCAGCGGTGATATTTATCTTTGCCGGATAGTATGCCGCTGATTACGACAGATTCAAATTAATTCGTAACTACTTATAAATAATAAAATAAATTGCTTGCATTTCGAACATAACTCGGATAGCTCTCGCAGACTGGTTGCTGTTCCTTGGGGATAATATGATGTATTAATTTATATATATAACAAATATATATATGATGGATGGATTACTCTAAGAGTCAATCGAATTAGTCCTAACGTGCGTTTACGCTATGAATCGACTAATGACAACGGGAATGAATTAATGTATGTTGACTCTAGGGAACGATTGACGCACATAATCTACGGCAGTTTGTTTGTTTAAGAAGATAAAGCATAAATTTTAAACCGCAAATGCGTGCTCTAATCTACCGACCAAGTCGAGTCGTAAGTCAAGTCAGTACCAAACAACAAGTCAAGTGAAATCGAGACATTGAATAATCTAGTGGTATGGATATAGTGAGGAAGCAAATAAAGTGTAACTCTGTTATGGAGCGATCGTCGAAGTTAATAAAATGACAAGGCATTTAATCTGGGCTCAATATGTAATCACTACTGCCTAGTGTAGAAAAGTACTGCTGTAAACTTTCTTTTGATGCTTTCTTATTGCATTCAAACTACATGTAGTATACTACCTTTTTTGTCTAAGTTTGGTAAGTGGGGTGTTAGGACTGATTTAGGACGGCAGCCGCAGAACACGGGGCATGAGGCAGGCTTTCTAGTGTTTAACTACCAAAAAATGTCCAGTCGCATCAAATTGACCGTATAATTGCCGAGGTACACTCTATATTTGTCTGAAAAACTTCTCTAGAGAAGTAGCAACCAAAAAAAGTTGTCAGGAGCTTTGAGTAATCGTTGAAAGATTCTTGTCACCTATAGGCTAAAAAAATGGTGGACACATACTCTCTCCCAGGGAGCATCGATTCAGCTACAGGTAATTTAATAGTATCAGAAATTAAAGCGTTGATATAACATGGTGGATGTCCCTGATTAAGAGTGGATGATGATAAGTGTCTGTGGAAATATGTAACGTGAAGACAATCTTTGGATTTGCCATGAGATAAGTAAGAAATAAAGGAAAATACAAATTTGTCTTGAAGTCCACTTTTCACTATTCAAGAATTCATGATGCTCATTTTCTTTTCAAATATATTTATAATTTCGAGTCCCCCGTCTTAGGATTTCAAGTCAAGTCTTGAACTCCGTTCAAGTGTATGCCCCAAGTCGAATGTGAGGTTAGAAGAAGTCACAATTAGGTATAGACAAACAACTAGATTTACTCGATGGGTAATGTGTAAATAGCGTTATTGCCATCGCAGATAATTTCGTACAAAAACAACATATTGCTTTCTTTCAAACAATTGCTAAATTAGTTAATGATTGCTTTCTTTCACAATCGCATTACGCGAACACGATGTCTAAAACGAGGGCCGTGGAGTCGAATTCTTAAAGCCGAACGTTTGCTTTGAAAAGGCAATCAAATACTAAACTACATTGGAGATTGACAGCAATTGAAAATCGCGTATGCCATCAGTAACATTGACTGACGATTCACATGCTTAACACCAAGACCGTAATGTAGCGGGATAGGGTATATTAGCACCCGGTAAAGGCGAGTTTCACAATTTGCATTCGTATGAATCTTTGGTTACCACGACCATAAAATATTCATAGCCCATACAAACACTTCAGAAACTTTCCAGTAATTACATTATCCTGGAACAATTTTCATTACCTTCGATTTCTGTTCAAATCTAAAATATATATTTATACTTGCCAACTGGTGAATGGGGTCACTATAATCTGTTGACTTGCAAATTTGAATGAGTATGTATACGAGTTTAATTATGTCTACAAACCCTACTAAACGCAGAGCTTGCTTCCAGAACAATAGGGATAAAAAACACCTAATTTCTACCTACAGTACTGTAATTGACTGAACTCAAATCGCAGTAGCCAAAGTTCGAGTTACTAAATCATCGACATCATGTGACTCAAGGAAGAACAGTTTGTGACTTGACTTCAAAACCTTTCCAGTGCCTTACAAAAAACCTTCCTTTACAGTGAATCCAACGATTTGGATTTTCTTCAACCCTTTTCGCAGACAAAACTTCACATTTAGATTTGAAGTTTTGTGCCACTGCACTAAAACTTTGTTCGATAAACAAGCACATTTAAAACTTGCATTTTGTGTATATGCCCAATATGCCCTTTCCTAGCTTACTGACCTGTTTCCACGCATTCTGCTGTCACACACGGGAATTCGGTGGTATCAGTGTTTCCGATCTGTCCAGTGTATGCTATAGAATAAATAATTTATATTACGTGCTTAGCGCCTATAAATCCTAACATAAATTAGACGAGGTGATAATTGTCAGTCGTAGGCTTACTTACCAAGAGAAAATACGATTATGAATATGATTGTAGATACTGCAAAAAATCCGATCAACGCCAAGAGATGTCTGCTACCCATCGTGTGTGATCACGGGTTCGAATCGGACTCTTCCAGCGAGCAAGTTTTTGTAAATTGCCTACCGATATATCTGCTATCGCCTTCTTCCCATCCGTCATCATCTTGTTTACTTTCTCGAACACAATTTGAAATACAGCGGCAAGGCGTGCAGCAATTACTGCAATATGCACTCCGTAAGAAACTGCTTTAATAAGCGTTTATCTGTCTATGGTGCGAATAAATTTAATTTGCGTCAGTTAAATACTAAACACATGCACTTTCCACCGCTGTACTGCTGTGTACGGTATACAGTACAATGAACTTCAGTTCCATCATTCTTTGATCTAAAGGCAAAAAATTTTATTGATTGGAGTTTGGGTGGTGTTGAAACTAATAAAATAAACTACTTTGGTTAACGAACGGATATACAAGTGAGCAATTTCGTTTCCCATTTATTCTACATTTGATTCGTAATAGGGTGGAATTTAACGCCTTTTGGTCCGGTAGGTATCCCCTACAAGTAGTTTGAAGGTCGGAAATTTAAGAAGTGTACAACCGAACTATATACATAACTATATAGAGACTACAGTTCAACTATCCGGTTGATGAATTCGTTACATTATTATATGTTATGAGCACAGTACCTTGAAAACTTCTTACTCCACCGATGCGTCCGAGCTACGACTGTTGTCACAGAACAGAATTTACGAAGTAAGCACTCGGAATCTTTTCCAGGATGATTCTATGCATGTATTGGCGCTCCCTTCTGAGCACATTGAAGTGTTATCAGAACACCTATATTATACTTTCATAGTGCATTAGGCCTCTAGTTTTTGAAGAACTGTATTCAAAAAGAAGTCACCATACTGCCTAACACCGAACCAAAGCAACTGATAATTCGCCACTAGTGTCTTAAGGCGAGCTGTCAATCAAGCTCGAGGTATTTCCCCGCTGTCCTAGGATTTTAAACTTGGATTTTTTTCTCAAAAAAGGCTATTTTTGGAGAGACTTTGCTTCTAAATGATCAACAGCCATAAGTAGATAAAAGATTTGCCCGTTGATACCTTCATATCCGTCGTGACCATGAGCTTCATGTACAAGACAATGTGTGAGTGATATTTCAAGGCGGGTATACCAGCTGCGACTGTATATATTCGTAATTTCAGTGTATACGTTACCGAGACGACTTGCACACGCAGAATGGTACCTTTATGTGATGACGTCACATAAATACAGAAAAATTATTACTAGGCAAAAACGAACATTCAGGAACAAATATTTCAAATGCGGCCCAATCTAAGAATTATATACACCCCTGAATTAAGTATCCGGAATTTCCATGATGTAATATTGGCACAAGTTTAGTAGTGCGGTTCTTCCAAAAAGGGTTTTGGCTGTATTAATGGCAGCTTCAGAGAGATTCATGTAAAAAATATATAAGATTATATGATATAATTAAATAATTAATAAATAATTAAATTAAAATAATATATATATATATATAATAAAAATAATATATATAATTAAAAGAGGTAAAGTGTAAAAACGATAAACAATGCCATATGGAATTGGTCAGTGAGTGCTGCTGTTGGTGCAATTCGTTCGGTTTAGAGTCGAGGGGTGTTTTGAATGGACCCGTACAAATATTCCATGATTAATATGTACTTTATATAAATTATTGGGTCTAGGGTAAAATTGGTTCCGTTCATTGGCGTTTCACTTCAAGCCATACAAGAACCTATCTTAAAGAAGTTAAGGCAGTCCTACTGTATTTAGTTGATAATCGTATTGTACGCATTGATTAATGTATAGTAATTCGATCTAGTGACAAGATCGCCTAACAAAAGGAAGATCAAAATAAATGAAGAGAACATCCTGAGGTTGATCACGACATCTGAGGAAGAAGATGATGAGGATGAGGACTTTACAATTTCTCCTCAAAAAGAAGTGCAAAATGTTGAAGAAGGTACTGTAGTTGATGAAATCCGTAGTTCAAAATGCTCAATGATATTCACGCAATGTTACTTACTCGTGAGAAACTTTCAGCGCTGAATAAAGATACATCCATGCCCCTACTAACAATGGTGTTACTTTGCTAATGAACCAACGGATGTTCAAAATATCACAAGCCAAAAATGCACTTATCACATCTAGTTGTTGCCTTTGCATAGTACACCCCTTAACACGCCATATTGATATGATATTATGCTGTTGTAAATGCATTTCCTATTCTTTTGCATATTGAAATAGAGATGTTAATTCACATCGCCAAGCAATATTCAATATATTTCTTTTTTAGTGGAACTTGAAGAAGACATTTCCTTCGACAATGAGGAAGAAACAGAAAATGAATCTTCGGATTCTGGTTTGATTTTTTTCGATTGTTTTTAGCACTCGTTCATATCTTTAATATTCATTAGAAAGAAATCTTTGTTTGTTTTCTATTCGAGTACAGTACAATTGAGCTGTTATTCATTCTATTCCTTTACCAGATGATGAGGAGTCAAGTACACAACAAAAACACAGCAGTCAAACTGGTTAGTAAAGGTTATTAACATCACAAATTTTGTGATCCGTAATGTTTCATTATTTTGTATTTGAAAAATCTTTTTTTATCTGGTTCATAATATGACTTAAGCCTCTTACACAGTCCTCATCATAACCCAGTAAGCCATATACACTTTATGTGCAGTAAGATTTAATGAGAAGTTTCCTACTTTAACGACAGCCCTGTGTACCCCTGTACACTGTATATATGTTACAAGAAATTTGTGAAACTCCCATCACAAATTCCCTATAACATAAATATATCAAATGAGTCTTTTTCCTATGTCAAATGAGCCTTTCGTTATTGAATTAGGCTTTAGTTCCATGAATAGTTTTAATAATTACCACAGTTTTCATTGGTTTTTAATAGTACACGAGACATTGTACCATAGTAAGCAAATTTTATCGGGGAGTCTCTTTGATGCAAAATGTTAAACACAGAGAGTAATTCTTCAGTTCATTCGTGTTATGTGTTGCGTTTGATTATGATGAGCTTGTTGCATATGTGCATATCTACAGCATCAAAAACTCGCTAGATCTTCGATTAACGTTTTGCGTTCTTTTAATTCATACAAAACTTTTCTTAAATAGATAAATCTCGTCGTCACAGGAAATCAATTGCATGCCCGACAGTAAAAGAAACCATCTCTTACATATCCTCAAAATATCCCGGTCTTCCTACCTCGACTGCAGAAATTCTACAACAAGCCAACCGACAGTTGTTGCAATCACAAGTGGCTGTGAGTACATGGTATTCAGTATTATTTCTTGTATCTGAAATAGCTGTGCAGCTATTTTGGATATTTCAACAATCGCAGTCTCGGCATATTACTGTGAGTTTGTCAACGCACCGCCTATCCAGTTAAGAGAGTAAATATAATGTAAGGTAAACTAAGATGATTATGGCAACATGAAATTAATGTTTCCACAATTTGGGTCTCACATTCAAGCGGGTAGGAGTGCTTGTGCTGTGCTCTGTCTGTGAAATCACCCACTTTGATTTGAATTTCGATAGGTGAAGCATTTGAAGCCCTTGTCTCTGCCGATATGTGGAATTTGTCTGAACGAAAATGCAAAGAGGAGAAAGGAAAGTTACAGAACATGCAAACTGTGTGGTTTGTCTGTCCATAAAGGTGAGAAATGTTTATGGTACAGTAATCCCTCAGCTATTGCAGGAGTTGCGTTCCAGACCCCCCCGCGAAAAATGAAAATCCACGAAGTGGAAACCACATATTCATTTCATTATCCAAATATATTTAAACGTATTTTAAACCATCCACACACTCTTATTCACCTTATTAACCTTCCCCACAATCATTTGACCTGTTACTTAAAAAAAAATTAAAACTTTTAGCGCTGAAACATACCAGTACTGTACGGCACGCCATATATTACGAAATGGAATACAGGTGGGGTGGTGTTGCAGGATCTTCTGGTTCGGCTTACGCTGAAGGAAGAGAAAATGAGAGAGAGAATACCGCGACATAGCGAAAAATACGCGTTGCCAAATTAGATATGTATTATATGAAAATCCGCGATGGTGCGAAGCCGCGAAAAGTGAACCGCGATATAGCGAGGGAAGACTGTATATCATT
>QRAM01000539.1:3031-32523 GCA_013436055.1 Halocynthia roretzi | reverse complement strand
AAAACTAGAGCAAACAGCAATGTGACATAGTTTGCGAAACAATTTACGTATATTTATCTCATTCCTGTGAGTTTTGGCATTAGGGGGCTGTTTGATAGCATTATTGTTGCCTCGTCTACGAGGCTGGTTATGATTTGAAGTAGTGTTAATGGTTTTGTCAGTTGCCAACAATTGTTCATGTTTCCTCAAGGATTGGATGTTGCTATTAGTTTGATAGCAACTGATGCAGCCAATGTATTCCATTAAAAATTACTATTATTTTAGATTGCTACAACTTCCAGCCTAATCAACAGCATGTGGATCCTAAAATATGGTTCTGCGATCCTTGTGTTCATGGATTTGATGTTGTGAGTATATTTACATTACAATGATATTGCAATGCATTATATCGTTTATTCCCTCCTGAAGCAATTAATTTCCTGTTCGATTCTATTTATTGACGGCGAGCCATAGGAAAATGTAGTTATGAAACCGAATTGAGAATATCATCTAAATTACTGTTTTAGTCAGAATAGGAATATTACTGGAATTGGTACTCTACAACAGAGGTGTGCAACCTTGTAGCACTCCAGGGCTAAATACTTGCATTTCACATCGACTATCTACTAGTGACTGGCATAAAAAAATCGATTTGGTTTTGTTGCAAATGTTACTGGCCGTACTCTATTCAAAAACCGCAGCTTCCCGCAGGCGGTACAAATTGGATTCGCGGGCCACAGGTTGCACATCCCTGCTCTACAATGTTTTTATTGATAATATGAAGCATGCTTTGGGGTTCTCAATAAGATCAACAAGGTCTTCGATAACGCAACTACAACAGTAATGAATGCGAACAGCGCCATTCTGAAACTTACAGATCCTTATTTTTTTATATATGGCTTCAATTTTATAATTTTAAGAGTATATGAATACCAGTATTTAACGTAGTATGAATTATATAATTTTCAGGGAAATTATTGCAGTTAAGAATACAAAATTTGCCGAGCACTAATTTTAGTTCACAACAGAACAACCAATTTTTTTTCCGAATTTAATAATTCCCGGTTGAAGGCTAGCCCTACAGTTTTTTTTTAAAGTTTGTATTTGTTGTAGATTTATAAACATAAAACAATGACTAGCCTGAACACAGGTATTTGTAAATGTATCATATTTTAATTTGCTCTTTAGGTTTGTGAATTCTGTCCTAACAAATGGGGTTGCATGAAGGAAACGAAATGCGGTCGCTGGTGTCATCTGATATGTGCAAGGTATTACCATACTTATATTTTAGTTTAGTCAACGCTTGGTTTATATATTTGAATAGGGGAATCAGGGAAATATGGTCTTAGTCAAGAATTAAGGCCTGGGGCCTGCGATACTGGAACAAGATTTCCTTAAGATTCTCAATCTTAAAGTATAGAGAATAGTTGAATTCAATAATTCATCAATTCATTTTTCCGTAATGGAAGTAAGTGGTTTCTCATGCAGTAAAAAGATCTATCATGTAGCAAAAGATTCTTTTTCCATTGGTATGTTTCACGAAACCATGTATGGTTCAAGGTCCTATAGAAATACAGTCCACCATTGGTAAAGATAACTTTAAACTTATTCTAGAAGACAGATAGCTATGTTGTATCATCTAACATCCTACAAAAGCACTTCACATTTCTGTACTATGTGTGAGATACAAGTTTGTATTCTTGACACAGAAACATCCTTTCCGACTATATCCATGAGACAAAGCAAATGTCGGACAAAGTGTCTCGGAGCTCCGTTTACCTCGGCAACTTCAACAACAAGCTGTATGGTTCAAAAGAATGCATTTTGTGTGAAGATAGGCTAGTTGCAAGGACAGGTAGGCTTTATGACGGCATGTCAAAAATTATTCGGAGAATGGTGTTCCCTTCCTAGGAATTTCAGTGGTGCATAGAAAAGAAAATGTGCAGTTCAACAGTTTTTGTAACCGTAATTTTCAGGCTGAATGGTGACATTTTACTTATTTCTGACCCTACGTGCCCTTGTAAAATAGTGTATGAAAAAAAGCTTCTTCTTTTAATGTGGACCATTGACTGCTCAATTCCCAGTTTGAAGGCATGTGCTATGTCGATTAATTGGCCGCAAGCTATGGTACTTGTAAGCCTGTATGCAACATTCAATTGTGATAAATAAGGTGTAGATCCATAATGGAAATTCATCCAGATTTAAAATCCAGGTGATAATATTTATGTATACGTAGTGTACCTGAAAATGACTTCTCTGTTCTAACGGTTAAGGCATTTGCATCAAGTGCGACGCTGGCTTCTGCAAGTTCACCTTCCACGTGACCTGCGCACAGAAACACGGTCTACTCTCGTATATCGGAACCGCTGACGAAATCAACAACAATGCTGAATCTTTCTTTGCGTATTGCCCGTTGCACTGCGACAAGGAACAAATAAAGAATAGGCAAAAAAAGTTTATTTTGCAACAGAATTCTCTGGAAGACAAAAGGAGAGAAAACCTTCTATCAAAGGATGTAAATGTTTCTTTTGAATTCTATGTTGGAAATGCCAAATTGGAAATATGTTGGAAATCTTTTAACTAAAAACCAAAGAGCTTTGAAAAGCATGACTTTTGTCATGGAAGTCTTCTCACAAAAGCCCACACATCACTTCTAATAAAAGAAACCATCAATTTAGAGACATGTTTTACCTAATTACCTTATTGTGCTGTGTGTTTACTTTTGGTATATTTCAGAGTCACTCTAAGCTGCTTCGGTTTTATGATGCTAACAAGATAGAAAGAGAAACATTTTGTCCTCCAACGCCTTCGCGCGAGCAGGTTCCTAGATTGTTGTCCAGCGATGCCAATTTTACTCGTCTACTCAACAACAAAGCTGAGAGAATGTTCGGACTATCAACACAGGTATTTTTTCTTTAAATTTATCTGAAAAAAAATTGTAAGTAATTTTGGAATAGATTGCAAGCCATGAAACCGAATCGCTTAATTGAAATTGTGAAATGAAAAAATAAGTCGTTACTATTATATTAGTCCCTGTTCAATACCTGCAGTTAGATCACGCTGATATTGCTCTCATAACTTTGAATTAACCATCAACGTGAATTCTAGTCTCCAGCAACCATGATCCCGAAGCCGACCGAAATCAGAAAACGTCACTACGTTGTGCCGTCTTTAACGAGCGACTTCGCGAGCTACTATGCGGATAGGCAACTTCGCTTGGAGGAAGAAGAGAATGCCCTTTCCTCAGCGATAATTATCAATCAAGATCTGTACAAAAAGCAGGAGCTCATGCGAGATAAATACAATGAGGTATTGGATACTGTATTCACCCACAGTATGCTTCAAGCACTGGTTATACTCAACCCATATAGTTGTGGTGTAGGAAACTACGACTTTTGAAAAGTATCTGTTGTATAAATGAAATATCTAATTCATAACTCACTGTAGCAGGATAGTTAACTTAAAATTATTGAAATAAAATGGATAAAATAATTGCGAGTATCGATCGCAATACGCTTTATTTTCAGCGTTTGTATATATATTTCCTATTTTATTAACTGCCAATTAATTGAATCAGGAATGACCAGAGCGTCGATTGCAGGTAGTTGATCGCAGAAACTTTTTTATTACAGGGGTATTGTAGCTCATTACTATTTGACTATATTAGACTCTTGTATGGCCTATTTTTATGTTTGAATTTTTTTCAATTTCATTTTCGCATACGCTTATGTAAAGGAGCGCCACAAAATTATAGCCTATGAATAAAGTTATCTATAGGACGATGACAGACTTGAGAAGTTTAGTCATCCAAAAAGTGTAGGGTGAAATAATTTATCAGCTTGATTTAGTCAGGGCTTTGAGATCTCTAATTAGTTGTCACTACATAAAAAAACACAAAATTAAACTGGAACACTGGGTACAATTCCAGTTATTCCGGTTTATTTTTTATTATCATAATTAAAACAATCTTAAGGTCGAAGAAATGTATGTCTATTCTTTATTCAATAAAATAGTTATCTATTTGCTGATTCAGAAGCGAAGCAAACTTGTCGCTTCTAAGTTTGAGCACTCTGATCTGAAGGCCAGTCTTGAATCCATGAAACATGCATTCCTTTCCCTAAGCCAGTGGACAACAAGCAGCGATCCATCTTCTAAACTCGGGTATGACTATTCAGCCACTTCTGAAATTTCTGACTCTACATTTTCGAATTTTTTCTGGATGGTATTGTATTTAGCCCAAAAAAAAGAAGAATAATGCCTACCTCTAAACTTATCACCCCATCTAAGAAAATGGCATCTATGTCAAAGGTAAGATTTATTTCATTTGGTATATTCGCAATCAATTTTTCATCGTTTGTTTTGGCTGTTTAGAAACAGTTAGAAAGCAAATTGGATGAATACATAGAGATTGAAAAATTCACAAGTCCCAGCAGTGTAAGCAGTCTGAGCGATGTTATTCCCGACGCAGGTCTGTAATGCTCAACTATTTTAACTGTCTTTCACAAGTCAAAGAATGTACTGCTCCTAGGGTGAATTTTCTTCTGAAATTATTTTTTCATAAAAATATGAAAAAGAGCTTGATATGAAACAAGCTGGAAGTTCAAATGAAGTTTCTGCTGGTGATATCTTTTCTTAAATTGAAAAGGTGGTTGAAATTTTCAATTTGGACAATCTAGATCAAATATTTTAATTTAATTCTATATATCATTGGTTGTTGTCTGCTATTGTTGTCAGATTTGATAGAAGAATACCTACGTGAAGGTAGTAACTCATTCTATTCTACAATTTAGAGGAAATACTCATTGGAGGCTTATAACGGCTTATAACGTCCCAACCGCAACCAGACCTCAGCATACCCCTAGTTCCTAAAACCTAAAGATGAAGCTCAAGTTATGAATCAAAGCCCATCGATTACATTTCATGCCCGTCTGGTTTACAGGATTAATATTTTCCACCAACTATGTGCGGGAAATTTTACATAAAATGCTATATCACACTATAAAAATGAACCTTTGAAGGATTCATTGTTTCACTTGCATTTTTTGACCCTTTCCGGTTAACAAATGATCGTGCCATGCAATGGTTTATACAATGCTGAGCCACAGCAAGATATTCACTGCTATTGTGAAATTTTTATGGAAGTTAAAGTACATAAAAATTATTATTTCTAGTTCAAGTTTCTTAAGCAACCCAATATAACCTAACGACCCCCCTCAAATTTTTTTTACACGCAATAGCAAAACAAGTATAATTAAAGACTTATTTATTCGATTCTTTCATTCACTGAAAAGTAGAATTACGCTTTTTTAACCTAAAATTTTGCCAGATTGACAGTGGTCTTTTAACTATTCTATGATCTTGCGACCCCTAGAAAATCCAATCGCGACCTCTAGCTTGAAAACCACTGCACTAGAGAGATAAATTCGTATATTGCATTTAAGAGTCCATCATAGAACTGAAGAGCTGTGCCATTTGCAAAAGCCAACAAAACCAACACTTGCTAGTGAAATGCGATGTGTGTCTTCAATGGCAACATTTGGCTTGTCTCGACCCACCACTCACACAGATGCCAAAAAGAACCAAATTCGCTTTGTGGTAAGGAAACTAACCACACAGACTAAAAAGATGCATGCATGAATATCGCTGGTTGCACAATTTTGATGCATTTCCTCCCTGTTGTTGAAAAGTCAGAGACAGAGAGAGAACAGAGGATTTTGCTAGTGCGATTGCTGTTAAAGTTTATTGAAATGAGTTTGGATTAGAATCTGAATCACTTTCTATTTCTAATAGCAATAATTCAGAGTTCGATCAGCGTCCTCGAACGGATTTAGAATGGAGTACGAGGGACCACTGTACCATTAAGAATCCTTGATTTTTCGATTGTTAAATATTAACTTCTCCAATTTATAAAAACTTTAATCCTTCCGATCTACAGGCAGTGCTCAGAGTGCGCCACTTCCAGTGGATCCTCTTCATCCGACTGTGACTTTGATACTCACGGAAGCTTCACAGGAGACGATGGCAGGCGACTGACCAGGCGTAGTCGCAGAGCACCTGACAAGCTTGTCAATACTTTGATGAGAAATATGGAAAAAAGCGGAGAACGCAGAAACCCCGCATTGGTAAATAAAATGCTATTTTAAAAACAGGCAGTTGAGTTGCTCCTGTGATTTTCTCTTACCTTGAAAACTGTTTTGCGAAAGCCATGTGATGGGAAGAGGATTAGACTGAGCGATACTGCGAGAAAGAAGACAAAAATGGTGCTGCAGGGAGAGGTTTCTCCAAGCAAATGTATGTACTTTTTGCTGTATTCGTTTGCTCTGTTTTTGCAAATATTTGGTAGCCATTGCGATTAACTAATAAAGAACATCTATTATCACAGAAGTAGCACAAAAAACTTTAATAATATGACAAAAAATAATAAATGCCTTTGAGACTTTGTTAAGCGGATTTGCTAAGATTCTGCAACACCACCACCACCTGTATTTTATTTCATGATAAATGCCGAGCCGTACAGTACTAGTATGTTTAAGCGCCAAAGGTTTTTAAAAAAAATTAAGTAACAGGTCAAATGATCGTGGGAAAGGTTAATAAGGTAAATGAGAGTGTGAATGATTTATAATGGTTTAAAATACGTTAAAATATATTCAAATAATAAAATAAATATGTAGTTTCTGCTTCGCAGATTTTCACCTATCGCTGGGGGTTCTGGAACGTAACCCTCGCGATAGGTGAGGGATTACTGTACTGACTAATTACTTCTCATATGCTGATTCAGTTAATAGTTATTTTGAAAAACACCATGGGGTATCAGCTGTAAGGAAAAAGCTTGGCCAGAGAGTATATTCTTTTCATTGAATTTCTCATTTTTTAAACGTGATCCCAAACCCTGGTTTCGTTTTGATAAATAATATAAATAGGTTTGAAAAATATTTTACTCCATATCGACAGATATTTTTTATTCTACACAGCTCCCACTTTATCCTTAACGCCATTTCAACCGATGGAAGTTGTCTCTTCTACAACATCACCTCTCGAAATCGTGAAGACCAACACCAACACAAGTTTGTTTTCCTCAGACAAACAGAACATAACACTGTCCACGGTGGTTCCCAGATCTTTTGTTGAACTGAGGACAGAGAAAGGCCACAGTGCAGTGACAACTCCCAAAAATTTCACCCAGGGAAACCCCATGAAAAACATCATCATTTTAAAAAAGACGATTAACATGAGTCACAGGAAACCTATCAGAATCCAGAAGCCTCTCCAGGTCTCCAGCCCGATCGCCATGACAGGGAGCAACCCTACCTCTGACATTGTTGAACAGTTATCTGAGAGAACACAACAAATTAAAACCCTGGCAGAGAAAGCTGTCAGAAGTCTTTTTGCTGGTGGCGACAAGCCTGCTAATAAGGTAACATCTATTTGCGTTGTATGCGAAGCGGAAGAAACGAGTGCAAAGAGAGCAGTCTTGTGTGACACTTGTAAAAAGGCTTATCACTGGGATTGTTGTGACCCTCCATTAAAAGGAAACCCAAAAAGGAGTAAATATGAATTCTGGTAGGTACCTCAGTCTATTCTTCTCTCATATTTGGCGTTTTGCTTTAATGATAAAATTTTGCAAGGAATTATTTTTTCCACGTAAATGACACCATGTAAACGTTGGTAAGAAAAATGACTGAGAAAGTTTAAAATCAGCATCGTGGATAACGTTCCTGGAAAGCGAGTGCTCAACAATGTTTAGATAAGAGAATTCATGAATTACGAATGATTTTGATAATAGGCAATGCTCTGACTGCGTTCCTGATACCGACGATGAAAGCGAGATTGCAGTGAATGTCGAAGAAAACGTTGAAAACCAAGGAAGTACGTTGACACCAGATGGCAGAAGAAAAATCAGTCGACTAAGGAAACCACCAGAGTTGTTCGAGCCTGATTATACCGTGGTAAGATGAAGGTTTAGTGGATTTCAAAATCAGATTATTTTTTCCTATCACAATTAAAACAAATATGAAAAAATAAAATTTGGTTTGCTATGTGCACTGGTGAATATTTTCCCTTAACCCACTGCTATCTCCCTTCTACTGTTGTATAATAATATTTATTAATCAAAGGATTAATATCATTATATTGACTTTAACTGTGAGTCCACAGCTCATATAACTTTATGAAAGTGGCCCCTGTATGAATAGGCAATAGAACCACTGGTTGGAGGGGGGGGACTTCATCTGTATATACACTTCAGCTTGAAGTATATGTCAGTAAAACTAATGACTCGGATACGAAGTCTGGGCTTAACCGAATACGCTGCTGGGAATTCCAGTTAAAACTTGGTTTCCAATGAGTTATAAAAAATATGGTTAGGTGATTATTCTTTTTTTTAAAAAAACTTTGAATTAAACAAGAGCCTCCCAATGTTGCTGTCTAGTAATTGTAGTCTGTTGTTTTGAGAGTTTGGGATATGTTACTGTGAAAATAAAATCCATCTATTTTCCTTCTCCAAAAAAGTTTTCAAATTGAAAATTACTTGTTTTTTTGTCATACATTTTAGCACCTACAAAAAAAGCTGGTGCCAAGTATCCAGTCCATTTATAAAAGTATAAGATACTTTAGTTGGAGAGAAAAATCTGTAGCTATGTTGAAAGTCATTATATTTACCAATATGGAGATTTCTGTTTTTAGTCAGGTCAGCAACAGATATTCAAATCTCTGAAGAGAAAGAGTATGCGGAGGCATATTGATAAACCGAGCACCAGCAAACCTCTCAATGACACTTCCATGCTATCAGAGATAATCAACTGCGCTCTGAAGACAACTGTGAAGTCTGCATCGAACGCTTCTGCCAGCATCATTATAAAGCCATCTACCATTCCGTTTTTATCTACTCTAACTGGACCTACTTTTAAAAAACTAATGGAAATGAAAAAGATCTCAGTCATCCCGCCAAAAAACGTTATTTCACCTCCGAAAGTTGCTGATACAACGACCGCGAGTGTCGATGCTTCTCAGAGCGACCAAGCCAGCACTTCAAGCACCACGGAAATATCTTAACTGCTAGCAGCAATTTTGACGATCGAATAGAAAGTCTCTTTAAAGCGGAACAATTGCGATCTGGTATGTATATTGTTTTGTTTTTGAACATTACTCATTAGGGGGATTGTGTCAAGGCACAAACTCAATTCTGAGTCGCGTTGCTGTTATCCCCACCATTTTAAGTTTAAGACAGCAATGCATTTTATTTACAGTTAATTCTTATTAAACTAGATCAAAAATTTAATCGCTTTCTTGTTACAACAGAACTAATATAGATTCACTTTACATAAATTCGGGGTTATGTATACAAGTACTCGTAATGTTTCCTTGTTTGCTGTTACTGGTTAAATATAGGCGAGTTATATCCTTCAATGTCACAGGCAATGTGAATTAGAGAATAGTTCATGAGGATATTCACTAGATCTATACAAGTTTAGGCGTTAGGTAGGAATGGACAATATTTGAGAGATAAAGAACACTTGATTGGAATTTATCAAGTTAAATGGAATAATGCTCAGCCGAAAATATTGGTCCAGTGAAACTGACGATTCCGATTATATAATTTCACTCATTTCTCGTTTTACCAGGATTCACCCAAAAAGTTTTTCCAAGTCATATGTATTTCTCCTTAATCTTATTAAGTTAACTTAAGTCCAGCGAAATGTTTCTTCACTGAATAGCGACCAAGAATGAACTATTGTGTAAACTATTCTGCATGGAATAGTGAATGAATAACCTAATACTATAATTACGAAACTTTGTTGGTGGATAACACATGTACAACGAGTAAAAATGAAAACGAGGCAACAATTCGTCTGTATCATCAAGCTATCCTGTAATGCTATTTTTACTCCTACCCTTCCGTCAAGTAACCTAATAGCAATCCGTGTATATCAATATAATTCAGTGTATATCAAGCCCCGCAACAAAAACTGGATATGAGAATAGACCACCCATGGCTCATTGGGCCACCCAAAATTACCTATTTAATTTTCATATAAGTGTCCCGAGAAACCCTGCTAACTCATTAACCTGTGATCTAATGATAAAAAAACTACTCTGTACATCTCCAATGTAATGTAAACGAAATTGCAATGCGCTGTTAAGTTCTCGCTATTGAAGCCGGAAACACGTCATAACTCAGGTCCAAGATTTGTATTGTTTTATTCTGTTAAGAGTATTCCTGTTCTAACGCTGGAAGGAAAATGGCACTGTTAATATATTTAAAACAAAAGATCTCAGAGTTTTGCTAGTGCCGGATATATATAGGAGTATTATGCAAACGAAGACTGCAAAGCATAACTGACATCGTCCGCACAGTGGTATTTACAATTGCAGAACCCGTGAGGCACACCGTGTATATTATTTGTAGTACATAATCTCCGTTAGATAAGTGAATATAAGCTATTTGATCTTTCTTGCCTCTTTATCCACCCGAGCAGTATGACTCCACATTTCTATAACTGATCAGACTTCATGTTGAATTTGGTAGTTTATAATGGATAACCAGTGTCTTTTGCTCCATAGTTAGTGTAATAAGGGGTCTAAGCATAAGATATCCGTTGTTATATGTGTGTAGGAAATGACATAATATGTACCTTGATTCATTCCCACGATCTAGAAGTGAACTAGGAACTGGGAGCATTTGAATGTATCGTACTATGCAAAGGAATTCCCGTGAATTTTTTGCCTTATGGCAATTCTTTTGTTGTGAAGTACTGTATTTCATTTTTTGGTTCAAATATTGAACAAAATATATCATGCTAAAGTTTTGGCGGTAATGCATGATCAATGCCGTTATTCTCTATAACAAACGGGTATTCCCGCGAAAGCCGATTTTTTGAGCGGGAATTCGGCGTCCTGAAGTAGCTTTGGAAATGATGGCAATAAAAACTTACACACTGTGCAATTTATTAAATCAACAAATCTACACATAATTCGGAAATATAATTCTACGTACATTGAGAGGAGTTTACCGTTTGAACGACCATGGCACATTAGATGTTCTAATTTTTCAATCACCGAAAAATTAAAGCATTGTAAAATTGAGACAACCGATTTACTACCGAACCCACAGCGACTTCAGCATAGCAATTTCTCAACTAAAATTACAAATGCGCTATAAAACCACGGATATCCCTCCTTCCAAAAATTTTTTACGAACTAAAAAAGCAATCGTAACCTACAAACATTTTATTACAGTTGAGACAATTCATTGCATGGTGTACATTTTCTGTTAAAACCATTTTCCGTTTATAAGCCCATGGGCGTTTATTTATGAATAAAATTGACATCCTCATACACTCTTCTTCGTAATTATCGCCCAAGCATTATTTTCCAAAAAGGTTCCCATTTTTCAGTTGGTTTCCACATTTATACAACCTTCGGCAGAAAAGGCAGAATGCTGAAAAAGGAAATGTGATCAGAAATTTTCTTGCATGCGGTACTTAGCTACAGCGCACAACAAATGAATTATACTTCTGTGTTGCTTTGTACCACATCCCCGTCGCCTCCCTTTCTTGGTGTAACGGCAGTTGTTCGTGCAGTCGAACAAAACTATACCGGGTGAATTATAGACAATCAATTTGTTGTCCGATAGCAGGAAATCGTTATCGTAGTCAGCCAGATCCGCCATGTTTTCTTCCAACTCACCGTCGTCCAGTAAAGAGTCGATTATCTCGTAAGGATCTGCAATTGAAATGTGTAAATGTTTCAGTTCATCACCAGAAACGTGAATCCTGTGTGTAGATTTAAACAACTAAACACGAAACTTACCGGCTTTACAATAATCCATTACAATGCCCGCAATGACTACAGCAGTCACAAACTTTACCAGGTTCGACATCATTTTGAATGTACAAGAGATCCGTACAAAAAGTTCGCTAAATTAGTGGCTACTCGGCATGATTCCAGCTTTATATATTCTCAATCTATTGTGAGCTTTCGATGAGATTATATTCAAAATTAACAATGTATATAGATAGATTCTTTTGAAATTCGTGTCATATATTTTTTGCTTGTCTCAGCTAAACTTGTACATTGTTGATAAAATAGCTGGTGTCGTTAAATGTCAAATGAATTGTTCCATACAGTTTACTCAAACTTCGAATCCATTCAAGGCAAATTGCCCAACAGCCTTATTGACAGTGAATAATAATATAGATAGAAAAATTCAAATATAATCTCCATACAAAAAGCTTATTCCTATTCTAGGAAGTTGACGAAGATCGTGACTTGCTATTCTTGACTTTTTTACAATGAATGCTGTTGTAGCCATCCATTCAAATTGCACAAAAACTGTAAACTAGAGTACCGCATTTTTTTTGCTGAGTTTCCCCGCTCTTCAGTAAGCTACACAAGGAAGTTGGTGTATAAAGGACGTTTTTGGTTTTTCACAATGAAAACGGTTGGAAATGCAAAGATGTGTTGCAGTGGTGTGATGTGCGGGATACTATGATGGGGCATGAGGAAATTCGGAATTTAATTGATCCACTTAATAGCGGTCATTTCATTGCTTCTGTATTAAGCATTAGATTACCGCGCTGCTTAAACGCAGGTAACTGCAGGGTCAATTCAACCCAACCCAATCTGTAATGAGCTGAAATTTATTGTCAATACGGCGATGATAGGCGAGCGAATGTTGGAGTGGCGCAACAGACTTGACGGAAACCTACAAAAGCCTTTCGCTGTCTAACCGCTGCTAGCACTCAATGTTCACTCAGTACACACAGTTGCACTGTTAGAGAGTATATGCTGTAACCATCTTATTATAATTTCTGTGATTTATTATTACCTTACATTGATGAAAAATATATTTGAAATGTGTCTTGTTAATATGATTACATAAGATTAAACCAATTTAAGAAGCATCCGCATGTGTTCTATTAGATTAGTTACTCACATTTTGCCTTTGATACTTTGCATCGATGATTAGGAACGCCATGAATGCAAAATCTCTATTTATGCGCATTCTGATCTTACCTGCTAGGGCGTGGAAGCAATCTTAAGTAAGATTTGATTGCCTTCGGTTAATAAAGACCAAACAGTTCCTGCTCACCTCCGGTCCCGTGCTTGAAAGAGAGTGATACCGCTCTTATGGTATTAGTATTAGATCGCATACAGCTTCTCGTGTTTGATTACTACTGTCCGAAGCCTGGGACTCTTGTGCTAGAGGTTATATTCTGGTTGGCTGGTCTGGGTCACTGTTTGTACTACTACCTTGTGTTGGATATCTTACCATGTACAAAGTAAATCCGTCATAAAAATGAATGCAGGCTTACACACATTAATCTAGTACCATTATCTTTCTGCTATGGAACAGTGCTTAAAAAGGGGTAAAAGTTATTTCTTACGCGCTCACATAAATATCAGAAGCATTACCAACACCATGATTGAAATAATTATTTTCAAATAAGTTGTAAAAGTTTTACACTTTCTAAACAATGAGCTGCATTGCTGAACGATTCAGCGCTCTGAAAATTTGCACCGGGTTCTGTTGCCGACGCTGAAGTGTCATGGTCAACTTTTATTTCCAAATATATATATATACACTAATATATAACAGTGAAAGTATATACCTTTAGCTACCGTGAAAAGTAGCAGCGGACTTCTAATTGGTATAAACACATATAGACATAGTATGATTTATTAAACTGTTGAAATCATATCATAATTAATGAATCTGCATATTAACTATATTGTTCTACATCGAGTTGTACTATCCGATAGAAGTAGAACCGACATCTCCGCAACGGAAATCGTTTTGGCAGAACAAGCAAAATGCTGAAAAAGGAAATGCAATCAGAAATTTTCGTGCATGCTGTACTTAGCTAGAGCGCACAACAAATGAATAATACCTCCGTGTTTCGCTTTACCGCATCGTCGTTGCTTTCTTTTCCTGTTGAATCGGCAGAATTTCGTGCAGTCGAACAAGACTCTACCTTTGCGACCGAGCCGTTTGTAACTGCTGTCAGATAACATGGAATCGTATTCTTCCGAAGGATCCTCGTGCAGTAAAGAGTCGATCTCAGCGTAGGGATTTTCAACTGAAATATTCATGTTCATTAACATGAACATTCATCATATATGTATGTTTAAACAACTTTAAACAACATAATACTTACCGGCTTTGCAAGAATCCAGTACAATGCCCACAATGACAAAAACAGTCAAAAGCTTGACTGGGTTCGACATCATTCTGAATGTACTTTGAAGAACTTCGTACAAAAAGTTTGCAAAATTAGTAGCTACTCGGTATGGTGCCAGCTTTATACATTCTCAATCTATTGTAAGGTTTGATAAGATTTTGTTTAAAATTAACAATGGTCATAGGGCCCTTTGTTAATCGTGACGTATTTTTAGGGCTATTGAGAGAAAATAAATAAAATGCAATATGGTTGAAGGTTGTTGGGGCAACTACAATGAGCTTATACATTGATGCGAAAAAAGCTGGTGTCGAAAAACTTCAAATGAATCGTTTCATACAGTTTACTAAAAGTTCGAATCCATGCGAGGCAAATTACTCATCAGTCTTAGCGCCCCATCGATAGTGAGTAACAATTGATAGAAAAATACCATGAAAGAAAGAATCGTTGTAATTCTAGAAAGTAGGGGTGGCCTGCCAGTTATTTTGTACAATAAATGCCGTTATTGTACGCATGTTCTAACTGTTACAATGAAAAATTGCACAAAAACTGAATACTGCATATTTTCGCTGCGTTTGTTCTCCTCCCAGTGAACTAACTAACCTTCCTACGTAAGAATGTTCCCGTGTACAGTACGAAGAGGAAGTTTCTGTTTGTTAACAATGGATAGAGTTGGAGATGCAATGATGTGATGCGTTGGTTGGTGCAGGATGGCGTGATTGGGCAGAAGGAAGTTCGGTATTCAGTTGGTGACATTGTCTTCAATATAATGCTTTAGATTACCTCGCTGCTGCTTCGGCAGTGTAACCGTAACCACACAGAAGGGTCAACCGAAACCATTCTGTTGTAAGCTGTAAATTAGTGTCAATAACGTGTAGATTAATTCCAACAACAAAAACTGTTTATTGATACCAGCCGAATTGACTATGTTTATATGATACCAGCATCATATCCCTCTGCTTTTACTAGGCGAAGTAAAACTTGAGCGGGTACCTGATCCAGTGTCGGATTAACCATTTGGAAAATAAGGCACGAGCTTAAGGGCCAGACAAAAATCCAGACCGCAGAAAAATAAAGTAAAAAAATATGATAATTATCAGGGGATGACAAGAATCATTTCTTTATTTTAATGTAAATAAATGGAATCCTTATTCATTTACGCTTCCTTGAAGGCTTTTCATACTCCAGCACTGGCCAGACCATTTATCTTATCTCCAGAAAACGAGAATTACCAGTAAACTTACTATTTTTGAAACTAGATGGCTTCGAATATATCGGGCTGTCCGGCCGGACCGCTATGCGGCCACTTCGGTTTGATCTCCGCTCTAGTGGTATTATCATTTGATCGCATTACTGCTTTCCGTGGTTGATTAGGGCTGTTCTAAGTCTAGGACTCTGTGGTAGAGGTTATTCTCTGCTTGGCTGGGTCACTGTTTGTACTACTACCTTCTGATGGATATTTTACCATGTGCAAAGTATATCCGTCATTAAAATGAATGTAGGCTTACATACAATAATCTAGTACCCTCAACAATCCAATTTCCTGATTATTTATGTTTCCGTGGAAGTAATAAAGGCTCTCACAAATCTTAAACTCCAGTTTATCATTTTCGAATTTTGATTCACGATAGCGTTTCGCAAACATATAGGGCGCATAAGTATGCAAGAATTCTTTCATCTATTTTGATTATATGTAGTTCCAGTTCATCTATGGTCATATCCAACAGGTTGTTAACCAGTTTTCTGGTAGTAAACGTCATTTTTCTCCCATAAAACATTCCGTAATATGGATTCTAAATTTTTTCTTTCTGCCATTGCAGAAGTGTTACAGTTGTTTCTTACGTGGTCACATAAATATCAGAAACATTACCAACACCATGCTTCAAATAATTATTTTTATTAAGTTGTAAAAGTTTTACATTTTTCAAACAAAGAGCTGCTTTGCTGCACGATTTCCTCCTATGCCCTTTATACTAGGCAAAGAGGTGGGTATTCTAGTGATTACTGATTTTTTTTTACTGAACGTAAGTCTTTGTTTGTGACATCATAATACAGTGATATAGAGACGTTT
This sequence comes from Halocynthia roretzi, assembly GCA_013436055.1. Lineage (NCBI taxonomy): Eukaryota > Metazoa > Chordata > Ascidiacea > Stolidobranchia > Pyuridae > Halocynthia > Halocynthia roretzi. The sequence continues at coordinate 16,296 of QRAM01000539.1, read as the reverse complement.
GAAACTGGAAACAATTTGTTCGAAGTCTTCTGACCGCTAGGAGTTCGGAGCGTGCCCGCGGCACCTTGTTTTGTTCTTTAAATAGAAAGCCGCCACGACCTGCAGAATACCCTAAGTCGCCACGCTGGTAAATACTTTCATATCAGCGCTGCTGATAATTCATTCATAGTTGCAGGTAGTTGGTACATTGCTAATAAGTTTATATTTCTTGTTCGGACTCATTTGAATTATTTTAATCCTTTAAACTCGTACACTTTCAATGAGAAATATAAGGGGTAATTTATATATATATATAAACACTAATATATAACAGTGAAAGTATATACCTATGCCTACCAGGAGAAAGTAACAGCGGACCTCTAATTGAAACACATTGAACATAATTGAATATAAACACATGTAGACTAAAATGTTGAAATCATATCATAATTAATGAATCTACACATTAATTATATAGTTCTACATCGAGTAGTAACATTCAGCCAGAAGTAGAACCGACTATTCCACAATGAAACCTTTGGCAGAACAAGCAAAATTCTGAAAAAGGAAATGCAATCAGAAATTTTCGTGCATGCTGTACTTAGCTAGAACGCACAACAAATGAATACTACTTTGATATCTCCTTTTATCACTACATTGTAGCCCTCTTGCTTTGTAGCGGCAGTTTCGCCTGCAATCGAACAAGACGTTACCTTGGCGATCGAGCACTCTGTTACTGCTGTCAGATAGCAGGGAATCGTTTTCTTCCGAATGATCCCCATGCAGTAAAGATTCGATCACATCGTAAGGATCTTTAATTGAAAAATTCGTGTTCATAAACATATATCCTATATGTAGGTTTGAACAACTGAACACAAAACATACCGGCTTTACAAGAATCCAGTACAATGCCTGCAATGATGAAAGCAGTCAAAAGCTTCACCAGGTTCGACATCATTTTTAATGTACAAGAGCTCCGTACAAGAGGTCCGTATGGTGCCAGCTTTTATATATTCTCAATCTATTGTAAGGTTGGATAAGATTTTTTTTTTAAATTAACAATGTTCATAGAGCCTTTTCTTTATCGTGTCGTATATTTTAAGTCTATTGAGAGAAAATAAGTAAATGCGATATGGTTGAAGGTTGTTGGGGCAACTACAATGAACTTATACATTGATGCAAAAATAGCTAGTGTCGAAAAACTTCAAATGAATCGTTTCATACAGTTTACTAAAAGTTCGAATCCATTCAAGGCAAACTACTCATCATTATTAACGCTCCATCAATAGGCAGTAACCATGAATAGGAAATCCCGATGAAAGGGAGAATCGTTTCAATTTTAGAAAGTAGGGGTGGCCTGCCAGTCATTTTAAACAGTGAATGCCTTCATTGTACGCATATTCTAACTGTTACAATGAAAAATTGCACAAAAACTGAATTCCGCTTATTTTTGCTGCGTTTTTTCTCCCTCCAGTGAACTAACTAACCTCCCTACGTGAGGATGTTGCCGTATACAGTACGGAGAGGAAGTTCCTGGTTGTTAACAATGAATAGAGTTGGAGATGCAATGATGTGATGCGTTGGTTGGTACCGGATGGCGTGATTGGGCAGAAGGAAGTTCGATATTCAGTTGGTCCAGTTTACATTTTTTTCAATATAATGCTTTAGATTACCACGCTGCTGCTTGAATGTAGTGTAACCGTATCCACACAGAAGGGTCAACCAAAACCATTCTGTTATAAGCTGTAATTTAGTGTCAATAACGTGTAGATTAATTCTAACAACAGAACTGTTTAATGATACCAGCCTAATTGACCTTAGCATCATATCCCTGTGCTTTTACTGGGCGAAGTAAAACTTTTTCTTGTTCCTGACCATTTATCTAATCTCCAGAAAACGGGAATTACTAGAAAACTTTCTATTTTTGGAACTAGATGGCTTTGAATTTGTCGGGCTGTCCGGCCGGACAGCTAGCTATGCGACCGCTTTGGTTTGATCTCCGCTCTAGTGGTATCAGTATTTGATCGCATTACTGCTTCTCGTGGTCGATTACGGCTGTTTCAAGTCGTACTCTGCGCTAGAGGTTATTTGCTGGTGGCAGAGTTCTTGTAACTACTGAGATGCCCACAACTTCTAAATACATACTTTATAAATCTAACATGTCGACTAATCAGCCAAACAGTTTTGTAAGGTTTCCAACGCCTCGAAAAGTAAAAACATTGGCAATATTTATTTTTATATATTTAAAAAAGATAATGCTAAAGAGAATATTTACTTTAATTTTTTCTGTAGTTACAATACGTCCTGTAAATGATATAACACTGTAAAAGCTGGAATTAAGATAGGTGTAAGAGAACCCAACTAAAATCAACTGCTAGCATAGCGACAGATTTCTATCAGTAAATAACTAAATGCTGTCGGCCATTCATGGAAATGAAGTCTTTCACATTGTGTGCGTTGCGTGAAACTAAAAACCAGATGTCCAAGCGTCGCAAATCTTATCTCGGGATTGAAAGCAAAGTTCTGAAAAGTAAATACCCATTTGATGCCATATTTATTGAATAATTATAATATCTTTGAATATTCGAAATATTATACACTTGTTTAAGTTTTGTTAAATTTTTTAGGAAGTTTGCCGAAGCAATTATATCGACAATACATTTTCTCAAGTTCATTCATATGCAATAAATCTTCAAACCTCAATGGGCATGCCTAGGGAATTGTCGACTAGAAGAATAGCAAGGTAAAAATCAAATGTTTAATATTTACTTGTTATTATTACTGGACATCCAATTTAATGGCCCCCCTCCCAAATTCGGCCAAAACAGATTCGAAAATTTGAGCAAAAACTAGGTGATCATAGAGTGAAGGCAAAGTACAAAACTTCCTAGATATATCAGCAAAGGCAAAACGTTTAGGAAACTTACAGTTGTGAATTTTATAAATAGTTAGATTACTGTTTGCATCTGAAAACTCTAATATAATAGCAAGTCACTAAACTAAGTCCATTGAATGATAAACCCATTTCAGTTGCGTATTTTATATTGAATGTGCTGTGCCGAATATGCCAGGAAAAATGTAGGAAGTAGACAATTGGAATTACCTACATTTCATTTTACTCCTGTGAATAGCTATTTCCCATTGCAAGCATCATGAGGTGTATACCAGTGGCTCTCAACCTTTTTTAAGCTAATGGCCCTATTTACTTTGATGGCCCGCTATAGCCGTTAAGGGTAAAAAAGCTTATGGTAATATAATATAGTATAAATTCCATGAAAAATTAATTTTTCAGTAACATAACTAGGGTTGACAGACATCCTTTATTTTATATTAAAGATTATTGGAAAAGGAAATTGGTACAGTCCATTAAAATGATATGCCTCTGGTTCCTCTATACCAGAGTTGGCTAACTTCACCTAGTTTGAGATGACTAGAAATTTCTGTAAAATGTAACTTTTTTTCTTTGACTCTGTTACTGTACTTGGCTTTGTATTTACCACACAATTACCAACAGGACGCTTTGGGGCGAGAATGTAACACCTTCCTCTTTTTTATTTGTTCTTCCAATATGTCATGTTGTTGTGCTTCACCAGCCGTGTACGGCAAATATTTTACTTTACAACTGCTCAAGCATTGCTTTTTAATTTATCCGATTTGATTTGAAGGATTTTTTTATCCTCCAAGAATACTGTTTGAAAGTGTGTTAACTCGTGATTGACCAGGTATTTATTCCACTTGTTGGCCACCCCTGCTCTATACTAAACCTCTGCTTGTGAGTTAGAAGACATAGTTTTTTCAGGTATGAAAGTTTAATATTGATAATTACTTGAAAATAAAACGGAAGTAAAATAGGTTCCTGCACTAATATATAGTACTTTCAACCCTGTACTAAGTATATCCCTCATAAAAATGAATATGGGCTTACATTATTCTAGTACCCTCAAGAAATCTGGTTATTGAATATTATACTCCCTAGGCTCCTGATTAGATTGTGAAAGGAATGAAGAAAAAGAGCTCCAAATCACTGTGTTGCAAAAAGAAAACTGTATTTTACATAATTAGATAATCACAAAATAAGAAATATTTACAGAAACAATGTTCTTCGTACAGTAAAAGTGTAAAGATTCCTAAAAAACATGATCGAAACTGCAGCAAACAACAACAATAATAGTAAAGTTGCACAGTGTAGCATAATGCATCGAAATTGAAATGGTCTGAACATCGAGTATGCAAGATTTTGTCCACCTATTTTGATTGCTGGCAGTTTAAAATTCATCTTCACACATTCAACAGGTTGTCAACCATTTTTCTGGTCTTGACTCGCTTTTCTTTTCCTCGCTGCGATCATGTCATAATATGGATCTTTACTAACGCTTCTCCTGTAGATGCAATTGTTTGTAGGAGTAGTAAAATAATTTTCATAAATGTTTGTAACACTTTGGGATTCGTGCGTACGTCCAGTACGTTAGGCCCATATGGTTGGCTTAACAAATGTTACCTAGCTAAAAATCTTAATGTGATAATGTGCAGTGATGAATTATAAAGTTTTTTTGCTTTTGCCCACTATATGAATAGGCAATTACACAAACTGGATATATTCAGTTTACTATTTGATAATGTATAATTAAGCATGCACTGACCTTATGCAAGTTATCCACTCCTCCTTCGCGTCATTAGTGGTAGCAGACATTCGATAGGTAGTATGCTTACCTAAGAAATGTAATACCCTAGTCATTGAATATCATAGTCACTACAGTAACTTTTAAATGATCTGATTTCAAACCTTGAATAAGTCTTCCTTCAGAATCTGTTTTTGCTGCTTTAATGGTTTGAGTTGGTCCATGCTCCGGTAGATAAAGTTCAAAACAGTGCTATGATATATATATGAAAACAGTAAGAGTGGGAAGCTAATGAAATGTCAACGTGAAATATTTTCTGTGAAGATTTTAGTTTAAGCACTACATTTTTTATACTTCCGTATTGGCAAGTGTCTAATCACCTGTCTTCAAAAAATACTTATTTATCCCTTCTTCAGAATGTTTTTAATAGAATCCCACAGCTACAGACCAAGTTTATGAATCTCGAGGGAAATATTTTGTTCCCATATTAATGGTGTTACTGAAAAGGGCAAAAATATCACAGGTTGTCAGTTTTGATATTCATGTTCCTACCATCGCATACTTACAGGTTTCTTAGGATCATTTACTTCACGAATTTGCAAATTTTCAAGCGGAATGATTCCTTTCGGTTCTCGGTCCTAAAATGAAAAATTGTAAATTCATTACTTGTCTTAAAATTCAATAGCCTAAAGTTTTGTACATGCTTTTGAGAACTAGAATGTGTATTGTAATAATGTATAGTAGGCTGTACTGAAATCACACAAACACTGTTAGGATCATACAGTACCGTTGTATATTCGAAGTAATAGAGACAGTTGTCATTGAGCAGAAACCATCTTCGTTTCCAAGTTTTATATCTTCCCCCTAAACAAATAATAATGAGTTGAGACAATACAAAACGTGAACAAAAATCTACATTAATACCAGGAGCAAGTAATATGGCTCATATCACAATGGTCGTAAAAGAGCTACGGATTGCTCACTGCATAAGTTCTTACAGCTTTTTAATCAGTGTCTAGCAACGGTCTATAAATGGAATGCAGGGAACTGGGACATAAGCTTTATACGGAAGTAGAAGTTATAAGGCGAATCTTGAAGGCCACTGTTCAAAAAGCTGAAGCACTTACGTTAATCGAAAAGTCTAGGTAAAAGAGTCGTAAATAAAATTGCAGGGAAAGCAAATGAAGATCAGAAAACAATTCAAAGTAGCAAAAACTGCCGATAACAAAACGGAAATTGCCAAATTAACTGCTGGAAGCGATGACAGGGTTTCCTTACATATTGGTCGTTAGCTGGATGCTACAGTGTATAATTAAGTAGGCATGCAAAAACATAGATAGATACTATAATCAGTAGGTAGTCAATGTATACACAATGCAAGAGGTTTTCAGAAGCTTACTAAACCAAACGTTTCTGTTCGTATTATTTACTGCCCTCCGCAATCTACAACTTTGCTGGTATGATAAAACTATTCTTACTTCAATGAAAGACAGTGATATTTTACATTCCACAGAATGAAGGTTGAATTTGCATTCTATTCATTTCCTTTAGTCTTATCATTTTGTTTTAGTGTATCTCGGTGGATGGCTGTAACTGTTACTGTAGTAGTAGTAGTAGTAGATTTTGAATATTCATGGACTAAAGAGTTTTTTGTCAGTTGCCTAATGAACTGTTATTGCTTTGATACGATGTCAGTTTACGATTCCTTCCTGAGTTTCAGGCATTGTTGAACTTTCAAATTCCAGTTTTACGATTGAATATTAGAAAGTCTTGATAATAGATCTCGTACTCTTCTGAGAAACAAGACGAAACGAAAGTAATAACAACAAAAAATTGTATATCGTATTTTATATATGTCTCGTAGTTTACGAATCTATCAGTTGGTTCCTCTGTGTGCTATTGATAAAAAAATGTAGTAACACTGGAATTATATTTTCAAATCCTGTTCTAGAATTGGTATTGGAACTGTGTTACTGAGGTTGTTTAAAATATACAGCCTGTCCACATATTTATTTCCAATTTGAAAAATAATCATTGCAAAGGCAATTATGACATGCCAGTGAATGAACAGAGAAAGCACTATGTTTTAGTGGTTTATTAAACACCAAATCATATAGGCAGAATCAGCGAAACACAAAATTAAATATGAGAGAGATTCCCAGTCATGTCTATAACTTCGTATAGAATTGTATTGAATGTGGTATAATGTATTAAAAATGTGTATCAAATGTTGTTAAAGAAAACCATATTATTTTCTTCCATTTTGTAAGAAATTTCCATTGTTCATATTTATCTTACCGCTTGCCTTTCAAACAACTTTTTCAAATTATACAGACTTTTGGACACCCTGTAAATTTTTTTGGGGTTTGAGCTGAAGTGTTACTGAAGATGATAATTTATGGCAAAAGATGTCATGAACATGTAAATGTATTTATTGTAAATGTATGTATTGTAAATTTATCATGTAAAGAGTATGGTGTGTTAGTTTATTAAAAGTATTCCCGAATGAATAACAGAGAAGCCGTTGCCGTTGAAAAGGGCACAAGCATTATGTGTTCTTAATGTAAGAACATTAAGTTTTTACTATCCAGCATTAAGATGGGAATGCTCATGCAAATCATTAGCAGTAGGTCGAATAAAACCTCTCTACGAGTCTTATAGGTCAAGCATATATGCATGCCTAACATCATCTCTTTGCAACTATGATATCTCATGCGTATGATTTATTACATTTATAAGAATTCCATGCAGATGAACATCAAAGAAGGGAAACAGAAACCACGCAAACACAACGCTCAGATGCCAAAGAAACGAAAGTAAAGAACTAGTAGCAGGCTATTTCGGAACATACCTCCTAATGTTGGTGTCAGCAGAACAGTGAAAGCGTTCGGGTGGTAAAAAAGAGTGAGAAAAGTTAATAATGGTAGAGATTAACTACAACATATACGGTTAGTACCACGATACTATTACTAATTAAACTATCTGGTATGGTTGGTATGAAAACACCAATCTTAAAGTTGTTTTTGTGAATCTATATCAGAAGTTTCCAACCTTGTTATGCCCCACACCCCTAGGAAATGTTTGCACCCCTTAAAAAAGTTAACGTAACATTAGAAGACGAATAAGTCTTATTTAAAGTTTCTGAAACACATACATTACTGCTGGTGAACAAATCTAACTTAACAAATAAGCTTTACCTCGCGACAAATGCAACTAGCAATTAGATTGTCTCACCCCATGAAATTCCATCTTCCACCCCCTGATTAGGTGGGGAAATCCCAATTTATGTACTTTGTATAGACATGAATACATACATACAACTAAATTCGAGCCAGTGATACGATAAACGAATTATCCTATACTGAAGTATTCGGATTATGTGGACACTGCTGTTAACACCGTATGTTGGAAATCACAAGTTCCGAAGCACTAAAGCAGGTCTTTGTTCGACAAAGAAGCCACTACTAACAACATACGGTACATCAAATGCACCAGCACTGTTAGGTTGAATACTACTATTCGGAAAATTGCCATTACAACACCACTTACAAATTATCTTACATTATTTCTATTGAATGTTAACTATGTTTGACAACTTAATGGTAAATTTCACCTTCAGCTAGTCGAAGTACCTCTAATTACTTTTGAAACAGTACAACATAAAGAATCCATAGCTAAACACATTTCAACAAGTTTAGAATGCCACCAATCTGCGTGGATCAAGCATAATGATGCAACCAATTATTTTGTAACATGACAATATAGCTTGTGTAATTATTTTATATTTGTTGTTACAATTTACTGCACAGTAGTGACACAGCTCTAGATAAATCACTGATGCTAGCCAATTCGAGTCCATACCTTGCTTTAAAAGCCACCCTTCTTTGTCTGGGTTATAGAAAGTGGCGGTGAGGTCGTTGTCGCCGTCTTCCGGTATTTTAAACGGGACCTTTTTGATACTTTCATATAGATTCTTCATTCATGTGAATAAAAGATATACGACAATACAAAACGATTACCGGATGGTCGCAACCACTTGCATTTCATTGACATTAATGAATTAGTAGGATTATCCTTACATTCAGGAGATCTTCAGGAAGATCTTTACCATCGTTAATACCTCGGTTCATTGATATGAACCTATCTACAGAGGGTTTCTCTTTGACGTTCGGGTTGTGAAGGCTTGTGTTGAGCATGATGATCGCAAATGACAAAACATAGCATGTGTCTGAAATTTTGTATAACATCAATTTGAATAGAGCGCCAATAACACAATGTTATATTAACAAATGTACTTAATAAATTATTAAAAACTATCTATACTCAATTGGCTAGATTTAGGATCCATTTCAGTTACAAAAAAGTGTTTGTATTCTATAATCAAACTATTCAAGAGTGGTCGGAGATTCCACTGTAAATTTATTTCTACATTGTAAACCCTAGCCTTGTACAACTTGCTCACTTGTAATCTTTTTTCTTAGGTCTTCATTGACCATACATGCCAACAATATTATTATCATCTGGTAACTTACCACAGTACTCTATAATCATCACATAGAAAGCACTACTCTTTTCACATCAACCACCTCGTTAGAATAAACAACCATTCTCATTCCCGCACATCGTTTTGTTTCCTATGGGTTATTTTTCTTACCTGAATTACTGAAAACCCCGGGATTACAATCGCAGTAGTGATGCGCGAAAGCTTCCATCATCCTGTCAATTTTCTGAGCCTCGCCAGGCAGTCGAAAATTCCACAGGAATTGCCTGTAAGCACGAAATGAAATTTTGAACTAAGTAGATACTACAAAACTTTTAATAAAGGCTCTAATCCCGAATTAAACTGCATGGTTACCTCAGTGCTGTGTCCAGCTCCATATCTTTGAATTGATGCATCAGAACAAATTCGTTCAAAACACCCAGGTTGAAGTCATTTCTGTAACGGAGAATTCACAGTTAAATAAGTTAAACAAGAATGAATGGAATGACTGTATTTACACATACCTTTCACCGAGATAGTCGCCGATAGCCGTTTTATTCAGTCCTTCTCCTTTGTATAAAAAATTAGCTATTTCTTTTGCCTCTTGCTGTACCAAGTCATTTTCGATCAGATACTCGATGCCCTTGCATAACAAAAATTGAATTCAACTAAATAAGAATTACTGCGTCCAGTTATAGAAACATGATGCAAGTATGAGTCTATAGGTTTCTTTTGGTTTTTAAGTATACTGAAATCAGTGTAGTCATGAAAAATAATTAATAAAGTTTGAGGACTCTTAATAATGGATTATTCTAATTACCACTAAACACGGTAGTAATAAGAAGCAAATCCCAAAAGAGGAATTGGAAGATAGTTGAGTCAAAAATCTCATGAATAGTATTTATTCATAAATCTTCATAGCTGTCTGCCACAGGCACTTCTTTTCCTACAGAGTTGACTATTCAGTGTTATTTGCCATAGAAAAAAAAACCTTCACGAAATGTCTACATCACAGATCACAAAATCATTTGATAATTTTTTATAGAACACGGTATTAAGTAGTTCAGGTTTTGATAACAATCCTATAGCTTAAATCATAGTGGATTAGAGGTCTTGCTCACACAAACAGTTCATGACTATTCTTAGAAAAACAATTATTTAAGAATGTATAGAGGTTCTATTTACCATGTAACTTTCATACCTTTTTAGGATCCATATTGAATTTCTTTCTTCCCATTTGCATCTGCTTGCCGCGTGAGTTCGCCTTACTGATGAACGAAGATAAGTAGTCAGAGCTACAAGTGCATTACAAATACCGAACATTCTATAGCACTGAAGAGGTATATAGGATATGATCGCAAGTTAAGCTTTTATCATCAGCTGAACATCGGCGTCACTGCTATTCTTGTATACCAAGTGAGTCATGAGTTAATGCTATTTTAAACTACTAAAATCTCTAGTATGAAAAATATCTAATGATTTCTACATCCTGACTATGATAAGATGTGAAGTTAAAAGTATGACAATAGAAGCAATCACATAATTAACCCGACTTATGGATAAGCAACGTGGAAGACCAAAAAGGAATGAATTGCTGGCAACACATAAGATAAAAATAGCAGTTTTAATAATCCAACAAAAAAATAACCTGAAACATTGTTTGAAACAGAAATGTAACTACTCTGAAGTGATGTTAGCCTATCCTATACTGAAATATTCAGATCATGTGGACACTGCTGTTAACACCGTATGTTGGAAACCACAAGTTCTGAAGCACATAGGTATGTATCTATATTATATATCAGTGGGAATTTCGAGGAATCAACTTAAAATTAAAAACAAATTCTCTGTCGAATTGCCACACTGCTACAACCATCATTGCACTCATTTTTTCACATCACATTCCTACAGACATCGGTAATGTTTTCTCGATTTCATGTGGTTTAATGCAAATAGTGTGTGCTATATACAGTATATAGCAATAATATGTTTAATTGTTACTTAAAGTTTGTAACTCCTTCAATGATTAATTTAAAAAGTCACAAAAGTATATCTATAGCCTTTATATCTAACTTTAACAGTATAGTGTGCTATAAAGTGGCATTATTTACATTGGCAGTGATGCCTTGTATATTGTGTGCCCAGATGTGTTGGTCGCTAACATATTTTTCGAATTGTGTACATTAGAAATTTATGAAAAACTTCTATTAACATAGTGTCCAGAGCCCATTTATCATCATAATTAAGAAATCTGTTGAGATAAATAGACTTTATTAAGCACACCAACTGCATTAAAGATATACTACCTTTCATCAGTTTCCTCGGTACACTCAATCTCCCTATCGACATCTCGAAGTTCTTGCTGCAATTTCTATAACAAAAAATTAATTTTACCACTTGGGTACGAGTACAAGCTCTCGGTTGCCTTGTGGAAACATAATAGTAAACTATGTAGATTACCGTAATCTCATCAAGCAATGTCAGTTTTTTTCGCCATATTTCTTTCAGTATGATTTGGTCTCCTTCTGGAAGACTGAGCACTAAAAAAAGTACAATAATATTAGAAAAAAATAGAAATGAATAATAGTAGTTGTTTTAGATTACTATAAATAATTCTCCTGATGTAATAGCAATTCTCTCAGGTTAAAAATATACTTGATAAAGAATGAAAGGTACAAATTAAGAAGTGCAGTCCATCTGAAAACCTGGTAATGTTTGATTAAAATCGGGTACCGTAGGTGAGGAATAACTGGGTTTCCTGGGGGACTGTACTTGTGAACTTTTTCATAACCAAACATCGAAACTAACCCCGTTTCAATAAATCGAAAATAGAAACTTTAACCACAAGGCCATGGTGTATAACGTATCAAGCTTCTTAATTGAACTGGGATAATCTGCCAATATTGGACACAGCCTTTATATGTTCACTGTTCATGTATAGTATACATTGTATACAGATCTATAATCAAGGTTCGGTACGTACAGCTTACTTGTTTATTTATGTAAAGATTAGACAAAATGTAACGAAACTTGTAGATCATACTCACATATGGCTTCGTCGTTCATCCTCATTTTGTAAGTCCAAGAATGAAACTTCTAATTTGATAATACCAGAAAACTATTCAGACCGTTCACCATACATTTTATTTCTTTTCGAATTTTCTGTCAATGGCAATATATATAAAACATTTTTCCATCACTCAAACTGACATCTAGCATTATGGAATCCTCTAGGTATTTGTTTACTAGTGTGGTCTCTCTGGAAACCCAGTTACATTTGGTTAGGTTTATTATTGCTTGGATAAGGGGTAAAGTTGAAGTTAACTTAGCCTAACCCTCTGCCAAATCTAGCCTCACTTAAGTTCATGTAACTGGATTTTCTAACCGCTACTGTATCAAGTTAAGAACAAATCACAATAACATGATATTCACTTAATAATGAAACGTTATCTTAATACTGGGCTGATAACAAGCACTACACTAACAGGTCTGAAATAGATTACAAGTCTTGGAACAGATACATGACTAAAACTTCGGTGATATTATCGGCGATGACGGCATTAAATTGCTTTATCACTCAAGAATTGACAGTATAAATTAAGACTACAAAGCAAAACAAGGATTGAATGACGTAGGACGGGTAAAAGAAAAAAAGAGTTGCTGATATACTACGCCTAAAAACTTGTGTGGTAAACATCGCGCTGTGACTACCCAAGCGTAAAAAAATCAGTAAGATTTTCATTGATAATTTCATCCACAGTCGGGGCCTGATTTCCAATCAGCTAAGATATTTACTAGCGGTAATTCACAATATTCGGTTTAAACAATATCAACCGAGAGTTCTATTAACCATCTAATTACCGTCAATAAAAATCTGATGTAGTTAAGATGGATTTCTAATTATTATTAACTTACTACAGAATATTGCAATATATATTGTGTGACGCAATTGTAACGCTTTAGTGAATATATACTCTAAAAACCACAAAAGGAACCTCAAAAATTATGGGTAGTAGTTCAAGATCGCCAACTAGCGGATAGTATTTTACACTATACAGTGGTTATGTTTGCAGTAGTTATATTTTAGAACCTAGAATTGTAGACAATTATGCAGAACTCCGGGGGGTGTCAATTGTAAATTTGTCACATTATCATCACTAGCATCACCGTGCTTACTTCAAATCAAT
>QRAM01000538.1:0-53329 GCA_013436055.1 Halocynthia roretzi | reverse complement strand
ATAATATGTCGCGTAGCACTGTTTAGATCCCTTCTCACACTGACTCCCCAGCAATAAGCACTGGTTATCTCAGTAGTAGAAAATGTTTAACTGCAGCTGAGTTTCAGCAATAAATTGGCTTTCCATAATAAAATACTGAATTCAAGATGAAGTCTAATATACACCATATATACAATAAACTAACGCAGCTAGAAAAAAGGCAGATGACACACCCCTGGAAAATAGGGTGGGCGCCTCCAAAAGTCACGTGGTAATGAACAAATATGTCTCGGTCTACGTGACTTCGTTCATCAAGTTCCGCGAATTGAATTCAGCCCTTATTTCATTGGGTGAATAAAACTTGTTCTTTACTTAAATTACACTTTTATGTCTTCATATTTCTCTCATTTCCACTATATTCAGCATACTAAGGATAAAACTGATGCATATATAGTGTTTTAATGAGTTTTGTGAAGTGCTTTGGTAATTTAAAGATTAGATATCCCGAAAATTCAGTTATCCGACAACCCTCCGATCTCAGTGGTGCCGGATAGAAGGCATCCCTGCTGCTGAATGAATATATGAACATATAATATTTAACTACAAAGCAGAATATAACTTTCATTAAGACCACCCTGTCATTGACATTCGAAATCTGTAAAAAAATCGAATTATAAATAAAATACACAAGGCAGAATATAACTTTTTTCACCATTTCATTGTAATTCGAAATCTCAAAAAAAGAGTCTAAAACTCATAAGTTCTCGAAATCAAAATAAAATTTGTTCAAACAGAAGAATCGTCTTCACGTTGGGAAACAACAGTTTCATTTTAAATATAAAAACTTAGGGAAGGTATTTTGATCATTTATTGCACTTATATCTAGCTTATATAAAGCTAAGGTAAAAGTGTATACACATGTGATGTACTAACTGCAGTTCATGGTTCATTATTCGACCCATAGGTTGTCAAAGAGATCGATTGTGACTCCCCGGGGCCGATGTGGCTATCCAAAGGAACGATAAATGTCTAGGGGGTCAATATTTGGGGTTGTATTTCATTCTATACGGTCGGTTTACCCACAGGGTTGAACTCAATCATCCCGATCTAAAAAGCTTACTTTCGAACTCAGCGATAAACATGAATAAAGATGAATTCAGAACAAATAGATATGGGTTAAAATGACAACTAATTTGGCAAGGTACCACTCTAATATCGAACGGATCTCATATTTCAATAAGTTCATCAATTTCAGGGTCTATAAGAGGGGTTAAATCCCATTTCCTATGGGTTTCAAAGAAGACATAGGGAGTAGAGGATATAAGGCCTTGTATAGAGATGGGGTTCAAAGGGCTGAATTTTCCATAAGCCTATGGTCCACTGTAACTAATTTTTCACCCAACTCACCCAGCATATAACCTTGTTTAAAGTATGGAGACCGGGATTTTGCAAAGTGTTTCGTTTGTTTTTAGTTCTATATGACTACGTTTAACCCTTTAATTTGATTTGTCGTAATGATTTGTTACATTGTGTTGAAATTCTTATTTCTTGCAAAATATTATTAAGTAAAATTTGATGACATTCGGCCATTGCAAAATAATTACAGTAATATATATAAATTGATCATTATTGAATCATGCAAACATTTCTATTAATAATCTAGGGCCCAGAAGTGGGTAAATATGGCCACGGGGGTGTCCCGGGTAAATGCTGAATATTGCTAGTCATACAAGTTCGTGAGTTTGGTAGGAAGGAAAAAATTTTCGATAATAATTTCTAAGGTACAAGATATAAATGTAATTAATTAAATACACTTCTATATTGGCACTAAGCGTACGTCTTCAATATATATGGAGATAAACAGACGACTAAGTAAGTATATAAATATACATAGGCGTAGAACTTTGAAATTACCAGAGCGAAGAAATGATTATTGTAATTAAAGAAGCATGCCAGTTATCTTAATCAGTAAATTAAAATAAGGATAACCTCTAAAACCTCTTTTACCTCTAAAAATCACGATCACGTTTCCATGATTGCGCAATTTACAGCTATCTATTGCCTGCGTGCACATGTGCAACTTATGTAATGAGAACGTTTTGAAGATTATGAATATATGGACGTGTAGTCGGAAACAGCACAAGATAAAACTTATCAGGAACAAGTTTCTACTTGTTTTCAGTATTATTTTAGTCAATACAGGGTAGGTACTCTGCATAAAATCACAGGCTAAGCCAGCCTACCCTGTCCCCATGCTTTCTACACCTATGTATATGGATATATGTACATAAGAAGAAAAAGGCTCAATATCTAAGATATTCATGTGTAAATATAAGCACCGCATCGAATATATTACAATAAATGACCCATTATAATAGAGTAAGTTAATTTGAAGGTTGATATGTTTCATGAATATTTAAATAATTTTTTATATAATATTCCAGTTGATTGCCAGGGTGTAAATAGTTTACCCAGTGCTATACCTACAATAGCCACTATCAGTAACATTCTACCAAAGTCCAGATCGTGAAAAAAAGTAAATATAAGTATAAACATGGAAATGCAGTTGTAATTTTCATGCAGTTCTATAATGTTGTTCATGAAAAGATTAACGAGTCTGAATTGTATTTTTGAGTTGAAATTATCGTAAAGTTATCTTTAAAGATGCGTGACGATGCCATAGGAGCTAGTTTCCGTGAGAAGCACTGGTTTAAATCCCGTATGCTTACGGATAATATTTTCATTGAACGAAGGGCAGAGTTTAGGAACCTGCAGGCTCTTGGATACTTAAATATTTTACCGAAATTGTTTTATTTAAAAATTAAAAATTTATAAAATTTTATGTTTGGCTCTTTGCCCTGGAAAGGTTCATGACCCCTGACCCCTGACCTAGGGCATGGCTGGGTGCCACATGAAGGGGATGCTACTGACAAAAAACATTGTGTTGTAGTCAGGCAAGCTCTCTCTCTGTAGGTACAACACTGGGTTCATTTAGTTCTATATCACAGCCTTCTAATTAACTGGTAAAATGTTTGGAATAAACCGACAATGACTTGAAATATACCGAGACAGAGGACCAAGTATTTCAACACGAATCGAAATACGGAATTTGTTTCTGGTAAAGTAAATGTATAAGTTTGAATTTTTTCTTCTTTTAGATCACCAGGACGGAATATTGAGCTGAAAAGAATAAACAGAAATTAATAATCTCATAAATAAAGAAGAAACTGTGTGTGGACGAGCGTAACTCCAAGCTTTCTTGACTCAGCGTTCTGAAAATTGGCAATTTACAAATCAAGACTGCAATATCTAAAATTCTTCTTCAAATTTTCTAATAACTTGACTTGATAGTTATATTCTTCCAGGCTTTGATTGAGCTAATTGTTGCGTGTCTGTCACTAATTTTTAGGTCTAGGTCTTTTTAGGTCTCGTCATACTCACCTAGCGGCTTCTGGAACCAACCAATGATGTTGGGCAACGTCAATCGAGGACTTGCTATACGACTCCTTATTGAAATGAAATTATCATCACACTTACATATAATTTGAGCCACTGTCCTCGCATACTGTTCGTCTGTTTATCTCCACGTTGTGTCACGTGATCACACCGATCATCTCGTTCAGTTGATTGAGATAGTTTTGCTGTAGTGGAAGACCGTACCGTCGTTCAAATGGTATACTGCTACACTGTAATATGGAAGCAAGATATAAAGTATGTCCAGATAGCTGAAAAAACTCTATAAAGTATAATACGCACACAACTATCATGTCCAGATAGCTGAAACAACTCTACATAAGCCAACAGCAGTACGTTTATTTCTTACCAAAGATGGGGATATTTATGTAAATGTAAACACCTAGTACCCCCATAGCGCCCCCTGATTATTGTCTACCCCCTCTAGAGTTCACAGCGACCACATGGGGTCGGGTTAGTACCATTCACCTTCAAAACTGGTATACTGCATTCTTTCGGGAGTAGTTGGTCTAAAAATCCTTTATTCTAACGACTTACATTCATTGCAGCAGGTTGATGGATGCTTAGATCTTCTCCCACTTTCAGTTTTGGTGGGTAACTGAACTCGTCACCCCACGGTTTATCCCTCCATTGAGAATCAACAGGAAGAAGATGACCCTCAGTCGTAAAAACCCACTCCAGGTGTCGTCGGTTCACAGGATTTTCAAAATCAAATAACTGAAAATAGAAATTTAAACGGAAATTAAATGATTAATTATAGCACGAGTAGCGCTGTTTAGATTCCTTCTCACACTGACTGTGGAGAAATAAGCACAAAAGAATGATAATGATACTATGATGCGTTCACATGATCTAGAATTGAACGCTACAGAAGCACCATGAGCAAGTTAAAAAGGATTTGTAGGTTAATGTAAGTTCCATTGAATAACGATCACTCACCAGATACAGATATTTACAAGTTTCGCTGAGAAAAAACGACTCCATTCGATCTTCCTGAGTTTTGTCAAGAACGTTGTGCAACGAAGCATAACCGCACTTCGTTCGAGCGTATCGGTCGATGGAGCGTAGCATCTCTTTCCCAGCATGCAAGTAAAAAGGATTCTTCGTTGCCTGTATATATTACATTCGAATAAGGATGACATTTGGTGTCATGACTGCAAGTCCTACCTTTTCCTTTTTATTAACAGGGAAAATTTGATATTTTGTAAATACTTCACGAGTTCATTCTACTTTCCATTATCACTACGCTGAATCATTTCTGGACCAAGTATAAAGATTGATAAGCCAACTGCAATAATTTTATTTTTTTGCCAAAGATAAGGATATTTATGTACATGTAAACACATGTGAACACATGTGATCATATGTTAACCTAGTGATCCCCATAGAACCCCGATCTCTGTCCTCCGCCTTAGAGTTCACAGACCCCACAGGGGGCCGGAAACGCCCAATAAAACAACCACATGTTCAAGAAAACAAGCTTAAATTCAAAGATCAAGTGGAATTCTTACCTGGTATAATAAATAAGTGCTCTCAACCAATTCTGGTCTTAACGGATAAAAACGAACGTCGGGCATTTTCATTTTCCAATTGTAACGCTCCGGCAGTGCGTCAAATCTCCTCCAGATGGCGTAATAGAGCGCATGGCAACAAATCGCTTCCTCAATATCGCCATTTAAAACCTGAATTAGCAAAATAAAACCCATGAAATTGGCAGTGCTGAAGTTCATAGGTCATGACAACAAGTTCCAAACATTACAATAAAAAAACTGAAAATCTTATTCTATAAACAACTGTCTAATCTTAACCTTCCTGATCTCAGTAGCCAGTGTTGGTCAATCAAGTGTTAACTGTACTAGCTAAAACTCTTGAAAAGCATCGAACCAAAATAACCAGTGAGAAAAAGATATTACCAGCAGTCCTGGTAAAAAAGCTTGAAGCGAGTCAACCCATGTATTTAACATATCTCCGCTGTGTAGATCAACGTTGACGTAGATCGGCGGATCTCCAGAGCCATAATTACAATGCTCTCGTCTGTAAAAAAAAAATATTTTAGTATTTTGCAACATCAATTGTATATAAATGTTACAATGAGACTAGAGATTTTGTGAAATTCCTTAATATTGTGGTTGCGGAATGAAACAGGGGGAGTAAATACTAACTCACCCTCTACGAAGAAAATATTTAACATTCTGCAATGCTTCGGTAAACATACGCAAATCGTCAGGATCTCCAAACAGTATATGAGCCTGAAAAATAGTAAATTTGGAAATTGGAAAATTTCAACTACACTGGGTGTTACTGTAAAAGATAATCTATCTTATCTCAATCCCTTATCTTATCATATCTGTTACTGGGAAAATACCTTTAATAAATATTCAAAATATGAATCGATTCCGGCACCAACACCGCTCATACGACTCATCCATCGTCCTGTTTTTACATCAATTGCTTGTCCTGAAAAAAATTTCCATTTAGATTACATTACCTTGGAGGGAGAGGATCGCGAGATGTTACAGTGTTTGAATTTTTATTTCTATTTCATTTTATATATTGAGATGAGAATGTGAAGTTATTGAATATTTTTATTAGAATTTTTATAAGATTAGGGAGCTCTTAAAATTCTTACCCATCCCTTACCCAGTAAATATCTTACCCAGTAACCCAGTTTCCCTATTTCTCCGTTTCCAAATCTCTCTCACGGCGCGTCTTGCAGAATTCTCGTACGTAGGATCACCGAGCAGTCGACTGAGCATTCCAAATTCAAGTAACAGAGATCCAGCTCCTGCGGTTGCCGTGTGGGTGACGGTGTCGTTAGGGACCCCATTTTGTAGATGAACCTGGATAAAGATGAGAATTTTGCTTGTTAATCTGATTAAGTTCGCAAGCATCAAATAATACAGAAACTGTAGCTCATGAGCCCCAACCTGAGCCTGCCAGTAACAAAGTAACGATACGAATTAAGTCTTTTGTTTTACCCCTACTAACCCTTGGGTACGGAATCCCACTTGGCGAATTCTTAAATGCTGGAAGAAGTCGTATTGCGAGGTCATGTGCTAAAGTTAAAAGTTCATCGTCGTAGTCAGGAGGACGTAGGTCACCGAAAGGTTGTTTCGGGTCAATGATTATGAGATGTGCGGAAAGTAGAGATCCGAGAACTCTGTAATATAAACATGATTTAACGTTTCTATAGTTCACAGCCGGAAATATTACAAGTTTTGGGTTAATATCAAAGAAGAGAACCAATCCAAGAGTTCTATTGACTCATTGATATGTTCAGTTAGTCAATTTTTGTGGAGTGCATGTGGTAGGTTAGCTTTCCATATACATTTTTATAGTTCATTAATCCATCATGTTGGAAGAAAAGTTTATATTTCATTTGCAACCGGGTGAGGAAACGATCTCAAGGGAAAATACAGACATCGTTGATAAAATAGTTCTTGGTTTTATCGATTGCTATTCCAAGCATATTTAAACGTTTGCCAAACCTTATGTTTGTTTCAAATACTTGGACGGTTGAATTTCTATCGAATGACACAGTGTCTAATACAAGTTGGACGGCATTTTTAAACTCTGAGGCGTTGCCAAGAATCTGAAATTGAAAAAAAAAATAAGACAAAGATAGACAGGGATAAAAACAAAATCAGAGTAGGATTGGAGATAACTTACTGCTAATGTATCTAATGAATCAACCAAAGTTAAAGAAAAATTGCCAAGTACATCGTTAATGTTGATATTGGACCTTGAAAAACAAAAAATAAGTACAGTAAAAGAAAAAATAGAACTGAAAACTATATATATATATTCTTAAATCAGGAAGTGATGCAATAAATATATAACAAACTTACGGATTTTCAACATCTGGACCTCTTCCAATGCATTCTATTGGATTCAGTTCATCCTGAAAATTAAAATAGAAAATAAATAGAAAGCAGGAGAGAATAGAGATTGAATTTTGAAAGAACGCAGGGACATTCAACCTTCAAAAGAATGCAGCATCCAGTTTTTACAGAGTCGTTATTGTATGTATGTATGTATTACACCAAGTCCATCAAAGATGGATCACCAGGACAGTAAAAAGATAGATTTACAAAATAAATCCAGAACTTACCAGTGGAAAGGCATACTTCATGTAGTTGTCATAACCGAAATAAAACATTTCTTTCGCTTCCTTTTTCATCGTGATCCGATCATATTCAGAGAAAAAATTATACTTGTTTCTGTAATAATCTCCCCAGAAGTCTTTATTATTATTTCTGCTCCAGTTGGCATGTTTAAAATAGGATTGTTTGAGGTAGGAAGCGTACTGAGCATCGTTGATGGCCACTAGAAGGAGACATATTCCAGCTATCGCGAACAAAAATGTAAAATATGACATCGAAATCTTGGAAGCTTAAAATATTGGCACGGTGATCGTTCTTCTCCTTTGCTGCGAGTCATGTTACGTGATCATCATGGCAGTAATGGAATCGTGGAAGCGGTGAAAACAATCTTAAGTCCAATATTAAATAACTATTCATACATGACCTGTATGTAGAAATGAAAAAGATATTTGAGGAGTTGTCCTTAAGTTGTCTTATACATGTAAGTTACCTCAATAAAACAAGGTAAACTATTCGTCTCCTGATATTTGGGCAGGGTAATCAAAGTAATATGCCTGGCCCGCTTGGACTTCAAGCTAACAAGCTTTCATTTTCTTCATTAGTTATCGCTGGCACTTCTGAACCTATAACCTATTTTACTATTGAGCATAGGCCACCCTACTCTCTTCCATCTCTCGTACTTTCCCTGACAAATGTACTCGGGTCCAGCATTGAATGAACATTTGCAATGAATAAGTGATTGCTAGTAAAATTTAGGATTGTGGAGAACAACACGCAACTGCAAAAACAACCCCAGCATACAGATTAGGTTACATTACTTCCAACAGAATAGCAAAGCAGTGACTATCTCCTAGTGAAAAAATCACAGTAAAACTTTAATCAATAAAGCAACACGAACATCTTACGAACAGACTGCTTCCGCTTCCGGCTTCCCTTTAAACGATCAGCGGCTTACGCTAGCCCGATTTTACACCGGTACGGAAACCGGCACGCGAGAGAAAGGATAGCCACAAGGTATCGTATTTTAAACTGCTATCAATGGAACTTTATACTCCACAAATCATACTAAATTTTAAATATAATGCATTTGTAAGATAACATCTACATTCTGTAGTAATTTTAACTCAATACATTGTCGTTAACTTAACGAAAATCGGCCGCAAATCAGTATACTTCATACTTTAACTTACAATAAAAATATCATGTAGATACTCATATAACTAGATTTAGCAATTTGTACTGGAAACAGTTAACCAACCCCCATACCCCAAAATGTGCACAGCCTTTTCTCCACACAACTTTTCAAAGTTCTAGCCACAGACAACGATCGACGGTGGATGCACACGCTCTACATTAATTTTCCATATGTTGTTATTGTAAAAACCAGGGTTCCCTTTCGCATAACTAGAACGATGGGAATATTGCTCCAGCACAAACACTCTATAGCTTCTACTGTTTTAAATTTTGTAGATTCCCGGGGACCTGGGTTACAGTTGCTATGCAGCCCTCAAAATTAGAATTTATTTATTCCTTTACAACCAGCGGTAATGGAAGCGAATTTGTATTTGGGAGCATTCAAGTCTTGGCTACGTAGCTTATATACTCGTTCATGTGTGACATTATCGCGTCATTAACAAATTGAAGATAGCACTACCTTGAAACAAAATTACTAAAAACTGATTAATGAAAGATAAAAGCAATATAAAATAGAATTATGAAACATCTCACCAACCAGATGATTGGTCGAAACAAATAAATAGGGGAAGTAATAATTAGTAAAAGTGTTTGATTAGGAAAACGTCCGCAAATACTACAAGATGAAAATTAGTGATAAGTTTTGATACTGTAGCACATCACATCTCTGCAATGTTAGCACGCTAATTAGAACTACCGCTATGTAAAAGCGACTGAAGTTCTGCATAATTGTAGCATAGCACAATTCTAGTTTTAAAAAAGTGCTCCCCGTCGGGGAATCGAACCCCGGTCTCCCGCGTGACAGGCGGGGATACTCACCACTATACTAACGAGGAAGGCGAAAGACAGACTCTAAAATTGATACACAATCCGCTGAACGCTGACTTCTCCTGACTCACAGTCACACAAGGGCAGTTCTAGAAGACAAAATATTATATTATTTACTGGTTCACGAAGATTATAATCACAGTTAAGTAGAAAGAAACTTACACTCCTTGTCTTTCCAATCACTGCCTCACCAATACTCTATCTCTACATTGCGCAATAGTTGTCCTTAATTTACCCGTCATGTAAGTTAGTCAAAAATATTCACCACCATTACGAAAAAAGTTAATCAGAAAGACAAAAAGCAAACAAATAGAAGTCCTTCGAGCCGGAGTCGAACCAGCGACCTATGGATTACTGTGTATAGAACTCTACAGTCCACCGCTCTACCAACTGAGCTATCGAAGGATACATTTTACTGTTGGCGAAACAGTCTAGTCGTTCGTCAAATCAGTCAGGCGTCACGTCTGCTGTGGTTCTGTGATAAACAAGAAGATTTATTAAAACATCATTTACTATATGGAAAATTATTTACATGGAATATTATGTATTTCAGCTTTGTTAAGATCACATGAATGTTGGTCCAGCAATACCACATATATTCCTCTTAATTTTGAACTTCCAATGTCATGGCAAATCAATTAAACTATAAAAATGTATACGGAAAGCTAACCAAGCACTCCACATAAATTACTGAGGATGACAACTGAACATATTAAATGAATCACTTGACCTCTCGGTTTGGTTCTTTCGTTTGATATTGACTTAAGACTAGTGTGATCCATGAGCGCTATAGAAAAACAGCGCAAAATGGGGGCCGCTTCGGGTGGTGTATTAGTATAAAAATTACCATTACTTTACGGTTGATGGTACTCGCGAAACTTGTGCCCTGGGGGTGCTATTTGCACTAGAACAGTGCATGCTACTCCTGAAAAGAACTCTCTCAAGACATACTGGGTCATTGAAAAATTGTAAGGTGATTACCTCGATGTCGGGGTAGCTTGCAATTCTGGTTCTGTAGACACCGAATATTTCACACATTTTCACATGGCTTGGATCCCTGGTTCTGAGGTTAAAGCACAAAATCTTGGCATTTTAATGTTTATAATTTACTAGGAAATGACCAATCGAATCAGGATGAATAAAAATCGTAGTAACGCAGTAAAATTTCTCACGAGAAAAACAGCAAACAGTGGACAATATCCATGAAATTAAATAAAATCATTATCTGAATAATTCTTCTAATTATTGACTATTTGAATGCGGAATGACAATAAAAAGAAAAGTAAATATAAATTTAGAGTATGCTAATTCACTATGAGTAGACCCATGGGGAAAGTATAAGGGGTGGCATACCTAAAGTTTGGCATGTGCGCTGGGCATCACTGACGATAACTTTTTGTTAAAGTCAGACAATCAATCAGATTGTTAAATGTATGAGTGAAAGCAGTAAAGGTGTAGTTGTAATTTCCATGATTTGTTAAGATAAACGAGCTTGACTTGTATTTGTATCTTAAACGTGGGATGTTTCGACAGCGGCACAATTACAGTGCTTGCCATGGGCGCTGTATTCGGTAGGTACGCCACTGGGATGGGGACGTCTTCAAGGGGACCTCTTCAAGAGGGATTTAATGAGAGAATGTTCCTTTCAGGCCCCCTTTTATGCACACACAATGTTAGACGTGTAAAAAATTCCTGAGATGGACCTGGGTTTCGAGGCAGGAGCTTTACAAGGTCGGCTAAAAAGTATTAAGACTGAATAAAATTCAGCTACAACAAAATATGTCTGAATATTATTTTGTCATCCGTCTGTTGGATTTGAATATGGGTTTAAGTGGGGAAAATTTTACCCTAAATTCAGACTGTTTTGCCTGAACTCTGGGGGGCCCTCTGGCTCGTACGACTATGAGAGTTTGGGGGCTTGCAGTTGTTTTACGGCGTAAAAAATGAAAAATAAACATGAACAATCAAAAAAGGCAGGAAAAAGAACGATAACTCAAGACAACTTAAAAACTTGATTAAATAAAATTGAAACGGCTCAGCACACAGCATAGTATAAATATTGACTTGGTGGATTATTGTGTTTTAATTTTGTGAATTTTTTATTTGATATAAGTAGCCTTAAAAGACTTACAGGCACAAATTAGACAGCACTTTCATGTGTATCGCAGTTCTGCGATATATTGTTCAAGTGTTATTACCAGAGCATGCATCGCTACTGCTAAGAATCATTCCTCACATTTACGACCGTTCCTCACACTTACAACCGTTAAATAGTGTTTTCATTACATCTTTATAAATTCGGTTTTTCGATAATTCATATAAAATTAATACTTCATGCTCTCATAGACTCTATCAGCCGTATCTTATCTTATCAGATATCATTAAGATAATATCTAAAGATATTTTCCAGGTCATTAAGTGAGGAGTTCATTACAAGTACATTATACTGATAGCAAGCAATTAAATAATTCTAAAATAAAGGTAACCACAAAGTCTAGAATATATGTAATGGTTTAAAAATGAAATACGAAAACAATGCACAATTCCACCTATAGTATGATAAATAGAAGATCCTTGACCTTTAACCTCACAATATTGAAGCCAATAAAAATTCTTTTACGATACGTAGAAGTAAAAATTCTGGATTCCGATTAATTGAGAATTAAATTGCCTAGATTAAATGATTTATAAGTGCAAATTAATTAAAGACACACAATACATAACATTTGGTAGAGGGGGTGGTTCTTAACCTACGGTACCCTTAGAACAGGGATTCTTAACCCCGACTCTCAGAGCCAGGCACGGCCCTCAACCATTCTTCCAGCGGCCCTTGTCAATGCAGTTAAAACAATTTGGTTGAAATATATTTTATCAATACATCGTATCAATAATGCTTTATAACAACATTTTAGCAAACTCCATTGGTTGATTTGTGGATGGTAATTTCCACTGACACGTAACAAAAAATTGAATCTTTATTGGTTTTAAATATTCTTTAATAATAGTATTGCGACCCTTTACGGAATTAAGGTTCAGAATTTGGCCCCGGCTTGAGAACCACTGCCGTAGAGGTCGAGGAATTTCATTGGTTGCAGCAGACCGACTTGTACAGACCCCGAGTAATTCAGCACACTCAGACAGCTGTCAGTGTGCCTTGAGAGTAGTAGGTGGTTATGTTATGCAGATAGTAGTCTGGTTGTTTATCTAATATTTAATTGCCTAATTTCTAGTTGTATTTGTGTTGAGATACTTTTTCATCTGCAAATCTTACTT
Source organism: Halocynthia roretzi (assembly GCA_013436055.1). Lineage (NCBI taxonomy): Eukaryota > Metazoa > Chordata > Ascidiacea > Stolidobranchia > Pyuridae > Halocynthia > Halocynthia roretzi. The sequence continues at coordinate 40,478 of QRAM01000538.1, read as the reverse complement.
TTTAGGGGGTGAAATCATCGAGGAATCAGCCAGTTATTGTTATCGAAAAGAGAACGTCCTAAAGCAATCGCAATAAGCAGCGTCCACTGTATTTACATTTGTCTTATATTAATTTTCTGTTGTTTCTAAGATCCGAAGGAATCAGTAAGTGGACCCAAAATGGCGTCCGTTCTAATTTGGTTGCATAAATTCGACTCATCTGCTGCGATCTGTCTGCAACATCATCGATTATCTTTGGCCACATTATGGAAGAACCAGTTGATGGATGTCGACCACGCATCTTTCAATGCTTTGTTGAATTTACTTCTGAACTGTTTCTTTGCTTGATCGTCAGAAACATATAACGCGAGAGTATCACGAAGATAATTCAAATCATTCTGTAAAAAAAAAAAATTATTTTATCTGTTATCGCCAGAGCCATCTCCATGTTCTTGAGCAAGACACATTCACCAGCTCACAGTTCAGAATAAATACGTTACGGGATCACTGCAGTGATGATGAGGACCTTCAATAACGTTATAGTAACCGCTTGGGTCGATCATCCTGTCAGTGACTATACGTAACTCCATTTCAATACAAGTTCCCAAACACCAGGGAGCTTTTTGAAGAAAATTATTAAACTTACCAAAGAAGTTAATTCTGGAAGACCGGAAGACAGCATGAGAGCAAACAAGGTCGTGAAGAGATGACCTTTCTTACGGAGAATGAGGAAGGCACGATCGCAGAGCTGGAAATTAACAATATATAGTTGAAGAATGATTGAACTGCAACAAGTGTTAGCATTAGTTAAAATGCTAAATGCTAAATTCACGGACACAATCAAGTTTTCGCTAAATAGTTGGACCGATTTAAATCAAATTTAGTGTGGATCTTAGGGTGTAGGTCGTGACGACAATATCTGAAGATTTTTTCAGGTCGTTGGATCGAAACCTGGTCGTTAAGTTTGATAACCGTTCGTAAAACAAAGTTCTTTTTAACCTTTCTGAATTTTTCGAATTCCTCTTTTGTGTCTGTTTTCCCTTTGTTGATGACGTGAACGAAATCGTGAGCCAGAACGAAAGGAACTCGTTCTCGTTTGATTCCGTATTTCGTCTTGAAATTTCCGAGAATGTGACCAAAATCGATGTGAAACAACTACAAGAAAATGCATTTTAGAATTTCTACAAGATTAAAACATCACTATTCACCCGGAGGAATCTTAAAAATTTCTTTTGTACCTGCCCACTCCACATTTGTTTAACCAATTAGACTTCATCTTGAACTTAGTAGTTTATCATGGAAAGCCAAATTAAGGTCGAAACGCAACTACAGTTTTCTACAACTATATTTTCAATGACTAACCAATGCTTATTGCTACATGGTCAGTGTGAGAAGGGATTTAAACAGCGCTACGCGACATATTATAGTCGTTGTTACATGTGTATAGGAAATGATATATGTACTTTGATTCATTCTCACAATCTAGAGCTGAACGCTGCAATGAAATTTATTTTACACACAAACCTGTCCTTTCTCGGTGACCATGATATTATCTGAATGACGATCACCAACTCCAAGAACATAAGTTGCGACACAGTAACCGGCGCACGAATATGTGAAGTTCTCAATCGCAGTTTCCAATCTTCAAATAAAATAATTATATCATTTTAAATGCAAGTTTTTCTGGGTCACAAAACTGGGTTCAAAATAGTACCAGTAGGGAAATGTTTGTGTAGGAAATTGATAACTTACTCTTGCGGTGTGTTATTTTTCTGTTGTATCCAGTCAAATAAAGTTTCATGTCGAAACGCAGCCGTGAACTTTCCACCTCTATGTTTCTGAATATTTGCGATTGTGTTTGAATGTGTTACAACCTGAGATAAAAAACAAGGTATAAAAAAAGGATTATTGCATAGTACTGCATCCTCCAAGTGCTGTGTCTCCTTCTAATTCGTAATCAGTGACCATGTAGCAAGAGGTCACTTTTTGAACTAAGAAAAAACATCGCTTCAAACCTCAATTAATCCTTGTTTCTCGCCAGTCGATAGACAACCGTACGGACTCATTCTTAAATCGAGTCCTTCTGATTTCCAAAGCATATCCATCACAGAGATGATCTGTAAAGTTAACATGTCCTGACGAAGATCTGAAGCGGAAAACAAGACGGCAATGTTAAGTGAAATTTCGTTTTCTTCCGGAAGGTAAATTCAACTTTCAGGAACAACAAGAAATATTCTCACCGTCTCCATTCTTGTATATGATACTGACATCCAAGTCTTGATACTCCATGTTTTTGAAAACTAACCACAGAGGTCTCATCTTGCTGTTCATCACTTTGCAAGATTTCACTCTGAAAAACAATATTTGTGTAACTTAGTGTACAAGTGGGGGGGAAACCACTGTACTGCATCTTCCAAGTGTTGTGCCCACTTCTAATTCGAAATGAGTGCCCATATCAACTTGCTAGTACTGTACAGTACAATATTTGTGTAACTTAGTGTACAAGTTCCTGTAAAACCACCGTACTGCATTTTCCAAGTGCTGTGTTTCATTCTAATTCGAAATGAGTGCCTGATTTTATTTATTCAGTAATGGAGGTTTTTTGTTAAATGTGGCTCACCAGATATCTTACAGAGATGTTCATGTTGCCTTGGTGGAGATTTGCTAATAGTTTGCCAACCTCCGGCCTAATCTAAACACTTACTCAGGTGTTCCAAGTAAAAGACTCGGTTCGAGTGAGCACTCGACTTCCGTGAGTGCCTCCGAGTAGGATTCTTGATTCATGCAAGTTTGCAGGAGTTGCCTAGCACGAGTCGGAACTTCACGTTGACTTATTCCCGGAGATTTCACCTAAAAATAAAAATTAACTATTAAAATGAAACATTAAAACCAGATCCCTAACACACAAGAGCAAGAAAGGGTTTGGGGGCTCATATCTGTGAACTCTCATCATGGGCAAGAAATAAAATTTAGACCGTTGGCTTATCAATCTTTATACTCGAGAAATGATTCAGCTCAGTAAAGAAACTGCTCACCAAGCTGCGAAGTAGATTAGAGATATGTGATAGGGGAGACTCGAGGTTCTGTTTGTCAAATATTGAAACTGAACTCAATCAAGTCAGTATAGCATAGGCCTAGGGAGGAGCTAGCCCAAGCAAACTAACAGAAAAGAGGCACTGGAAAAGAAGAGGTCAATGCATGTTATGAGTGTTCACTCACCAACTCATTAAGAGATTTCATTTTCAGCAAAGCATCGTATTGTTTATGTAGAACATGCATGTGCGAAACGTTTCCATAGAGATAACAATAAAGTATCAATGAAAATCTATTGCTGATGTATGGGTTCGACATCTCAGATCTGAGAAGAAAGAAAAATAGAGTTAAACTTGACCTGCGTACAGTATAAAATTTATCAGGAACAAGTTCATGCCTTTTTTTAGTATTTAGTATTTAGTATTTAGTATATTTTAGCTGCTCAAGTATATTCGGAAAAACTTACTTCAAATGCCAGAACAAGAAATGTCCTATCTTCCTGTTCTTCCAAGCTCTCTCCAATATGAAACGAACGAGAGGAGTGTCGAGATACGATTCAAACTTGATAACTTGAACGAGTTGAAGTAAATATTTCTGAAGCTGATCGTCCCTGAAATCGAAAAATCGTGATTATTACAACACCAGAGGTTCTCAATCGGGGGAGGGGGGAAAAACTTTCAAGGGTGAAATTTCGGTATTTCAGGGGAGGAATTGGGATCACACATAGGTAGATTCAAACTTTTAGAATACTGATGTGACTGCAATTACCCCATCCCTCATGATTGGAAAATACTTTCAAATATGACGGGGATATTTATTTTAACAGGTAAAACCCTCTCCTTGCAGTTACCTCAACTTCCGCAAGCATTCAACTGCGAATTCTCGCACTTTCTCGTCGGCGTATTGGCAATCGAGCAATTCCATCGCTCGTTCCGGTTCGAGATGTCTCCACGAATTCAACAACGCTTGCATCTGTGCAACGTGCTTGTATGAATTCCATTTGACGGCGCTCAAGACCCTCGAAAGATATTCAGAGAATTGATCGCGGCATTCCATGCGAAGTTGCCTGGAAAATTATTACAAAATTGAGTCACAAAATTCACTGTTCGCAACTCGATTTCACCAGACAACCAGAATGAAAGCGGGGCCATGAGAAGGTTAACTGAATGGCTTTAATAATGTGAGGTTAGTAGACACTGTATCATTCTAGATCAGTGGTTCTGGAATTAAGAATCAGGTGAAAAAATTAAATATGATTTCTTTAAAACATAGGTGACGTCACGAATAATACGAGCATGTTGAACGGAACGGACACACACACATAAGCTTTTGATTTGATAAGAAATAGACGGGTAATTAAAGGAATATGCAGCTTTGTTTACTAATAACCACATTTAGACATTTAGACATTCAATTTTATCCATAGTATAGAATAATTCTGTGATTTGGTTACACAAGAACCAGCCCGGTATCACTTGGCAAAATTTGCTGAGTTCACAGCTTAATAATGTCTACAACTGTACAAAATAATGTGGTTTCACCATAGCAATTCTATTTCAGTTTCGAATAACTCTTCATGTGGAGGTTTCTTGAGAACATCTTCAAGCTGAGCTATATGAGTTTTAGATGCTCGTTGTAGAACGTCAATGTTCTGTGGAAGACTTGCTTGACGAGCAGCTTCAGCAAGAACCTGGTAATGACAATACTTATTTACTAGCAAGACCCCGCACAATTAGGTTTTTATTTTAAAAGGTGTATTCAATTTAAATATATTTTCATTTCGAAAATCGAGAATTTAAGACAAACTTTTGATCACTAAGATAAAAAAAAAAATTGAATTTTCTCACGTCTTGAAACGAAGGGTACGCAACAGGAACTTCGTACTCTGTCAACAGAATCTCAACAAATGGAGCCGAATCCAAATCGGGATTTGTTGTGACGACTCCAAGTGGATTCATGGTGTCATTTTCAAGGTTGTCAGGCCAACTCCAACATGGAAGTTTGTGCTGGAATTAAAAATATCACGTTGGAAATTACGAGAAAGTCTAAACCAGGGATAAAATTTTGAGATCATTGAAATTGATTCACGAAAAACGTAGTCTACCCTGATAAACGCATTAAAGCGAAAGTTCATACGAGTATTGTTACATAACAGGGTTAAAGTGAACGTCACCATATGGAATAAAAACAAGCGAAACAATGGGTCATGAACCTCTTTCGACCCCTAGACAATTATCCACCCCCTTCCCCATCCACCTCGATATCAACCACTTTTGCACCCTCGTACTGAAAGAATATCTTACCACTCCACTCTTCAGGACTCCTTGAAAGTCGAAAACATTCGTATTGACCCAGTATAGTGGAGTTGCATTCATCAACATTCCTCTTTGACCATTGTCCTGAGAAAAAATGTAAGGTTAGAGTCTAAAGATGGGTTAATAAAGGGGCCAGACTGGTCATAAAGGCATTTGGGTGATGCCTGGTGTGTTGGGATGAAGTTGAAATGAAGTTTTAATTGTGAAATCACACTGTGCGGCTGATTTAATATGACCAGTCAACAGATAAAATTTTCACCTTCCCAGTGCCTTTTTTGACACTTCTAACTGCCCTTTTCGCGTCCTTCCTGTCGACACAACATATAGATATGCATAAACGAGAATTTCTCGGCAGATTGCAGATCCGGATGTCGAAGAAACACTCTTCCTCCCAGGTATGCTCGTTACCTGGAGTCAAAAATACAAATTCAGTTCGTCTGTTATTGATGGGAATTCTATGAAAGTGACCTTGACTGCCTGAGTATCTTTTAACTGTTCACTAAAGCTCATGCTAAGATATATAATAGTTCAGATAATTGAGGTTCGAATTTCCAGCCCTCATGATATGACTCATGATCTCCAGTCACTTAGCATTCAAAATCATTTTTATGTCAATATATATCATTCCAGAATCACATCATTTTTATTTTGCTCCCTTTTATCATGATCAATCAGGTGCTGCTATTGTACAACGGATTATCTGTTGCATTTAAACCAACACTGGCTACGTCAGAAAGGTTAACAGTGGACAGTGAATCTTGTTTAATAGAGGTCTTTTGATAACCGGTGATTCGAATAGCAGTTCGGATAATCGAGGGTACGCTGTAGTAAGTTACAACAAGTAATAGTTCCCTGAAATTACCTGTAAGATCTCTTGCATCTTTGGTATAGTATGTATTGCATAACGGTGATATCCCATGGTACAAACCAGTATGAACAAGAAACTAAAAAAACATTCATTCATTTTTATTTTAATCGCGATTAAATTATAAAAATTACAATCATGAAAATACTCGAACATGAACATTCAGACATGAAAAAAGTCTTTACCTTTTTGTTATCCGGTCTTGTATTCATATTTCCTGTCCTCAATACTTTTATAGTAAACATGAGATCAAGAGCCCACAATGATTTTGTTCCGCGACGTTTGCTTGGCATCGGAGGAGGCTTAGGAGTTAACTGAAAAATAAAATCAAAACCTAAAAAAAGAGCTTGATTTCAAACCAATACCTGCTCGTGATGAGGATCGTTTGAACAGGAGAAATAATATTTTTAAAGACACGCCCTGTCAAACGCGGTGAAAGCCTGGCCGTGGTAGCCCAGTTTTTACTCCTAATTTTTCTTACTAATAGTTACTCAAATACTTTTTGTATGTAGCAACATCTTCGAGAGAAAGAGGTGAGAAAAAGGAAGAAAGTGCATCTTAGTGTCAGTCAGAAACTAGACTTAATTAAATTGCATTCACTACGGGATTTTTTACTCTCAGGGGAAATTCGGACCATTACATATCTGAGCAGGGTAGTTTGATGATGAATAGACTACTAGAATAATATCGCCCGGTTTACCTTTGCTTGTAGTACAGGTGGTTACAAGCCAAAAGTATTTACAATATTTTTCACTTTCGGCAGAAATTGACCGACTTTTATATTTTTAAAAATATCGCCCCAAACTTCTCAATCTAAAGCTTCGGTAATTGAGCAGAGAAAATCTCAAATAATTACCTTCAACTGTTCGAAACCAAACTCCGATTGTGGGAGTTCAGGTCGGACCGACGCAACATGATATAATATCAAGGTTTGCGTGTGTGGCGTCTGTTGGTGATCTGTGTTGAAACGCTTCACTAAACCGTCGCGCAATATCTGAAAAAAAAGGCGGCGTGGTGAGAGGAAAATTCCCACATTTGACCTCGAGTAACATCTGACTGACCTTGTACTCATAGAGATTATATTCTCCGACGATATATTCACGACCTTTACCCCGGAGGACGTAATCCTCAGGGTTCGTTGTCGGTAGCAACAGCCCAGCTTTACTCCAAGTGTAGAGAGCTTCGCGAGTGAGATCGTTCGCAGTCCAGCTCGGATTCACTTTCATCACTTTCACCATTCCCTGAAATTATAAAGTCATGTAAAAAAATAGGATTGCATCATCTTTCTATATAAATATTGGATTCAAAATGTAAAAATACATGAAAAATACATGAAAAACACATATTATTTCGTAGGGAAAATAAACTAAGCCAACCAGTGTAATCTAAACCCTATTTACAGTGCTTGAACTCTCTGATCCACATTATAAATAGTCTACGATCGATAATGCAAGGCTTATTAATCTGTAATCTGCCAATTTGCTCATCGATGCATTCCTTATAATCGAATTATAATAAATTTTCTGTCATTTTGTAACTGTATATCACGTTGTTCAGTGTATATATATTTCCGATATCGTACATGAACATTATCCTCTACCATCAGCTCACCCGGACAACCTTACCCCCTATAAGTTCGTTTAATCGAGAGTCGAATGTAGAGCAAATCATTTTTGTTCTATTCAATCAAAGCACTCGTTTTAACGAAAAAAAAAACAATAAATCAAATTCAAACTTACATCAATGTTTTCATATTTTACAGGAACAAGTCCGAATTCTCTCAGCGAATGAGACTCCTCACTCGTGAATCCGACAATTGTTGGTGGAAAGTGGTGATGCAACAACTCTTTCCAATGCATCTTTTCGCGTTGGTAAACCAATTCAAGAGCTTTCTCTTGCATAATTTTACGAAAATGAGCTTTTTCTGGATCTCTATTGATGTCTTTTTCGTCTAAAACAATTCATGTCGAAATGAACAGGAAAAAACCTTCTTTAAATGGCTGAATTGACGAGGTTGACAATACCGCCTATAATTATATTTCTGTGTCAATTTTCGTGTTTATAAGTCAATCAACTTACTGATATAAATGATGAAAAATTTAATTTAATGCATATATAATTTAATGAGATCGGGCGGTGGCAGTAAGAATGGATCGAGATCGAGTCTATATATAGGTTTGCAAACTATAAAGTGCAACTTCTACTGAATTTTGACCCGTGTCTTATTTATTAGCGGTTTTAAAAAATATTAGGATCATTTCTCGAATGCCCCTATGACAATAGACCCCCTACGACGGAGGATACTAAAACCCGATGTACCAGCAGCATCATCCGAGTGTGGACAAGATGTCATCTACAGCCGCATTTAGTATGGTACTGCAGTGTACCAGGGATTTCTCAGCCTACAAAGAATCGCCCCAGGAAACTTTTGACTTAAACTTCCATAATATCATTTCTACTGATCCAATCACATTAAAAATTACAGAATGTTTGGACAGCTATGTGAAAGGTCTTCTGTTTTTTTAATGTTACTTCTGGTACATGTCGTACTGCTGGACTTCATTTTTAGTATTGTTCCACACCCTCCAAGGGAACTAATACTCCATGCACAATTTCAACTTGTCGGGAACGGTAGGATTCAACAGAAGGTTAAATTATTTCTGTCCTATTCACCCTAATGTCAGGAATTTCAACATGTTTGTGTTATTTGTCCTCATAGGACGGAAATAATAGTAAATTACTTTTCATTCCTGCCAGTGTTTTTATTTCTTGCATAATTCGTTTTTCTTCAATGTTTCCTTGTCTTTTCACGAGTTTCAGCATAGGTACCTCTTGCAACAGATCAATCTATCAATATAATAGAAAACCATTTGACGTAGAGAGTTATTAATAGATGATGCATTTCATGTTTATCTAATCAATGACTCACATAAGGCGTCATATCATTTGTATATTCTAATTCTTCTTATAGACAAATCATACACAGTAATACAGTAATTCCCAACCCTTTCCTTATCTCGTACCACTTGGAGATATAGTATATGTATATTGCCTGAAAACTTCTCTCGACGGTCACAATAATTAAATCTTTTGATTATCAAACTATATAACTTTTGCAAAGAGGTTATAAGAAAATCACAACAAGTAGCCTAAGTTTTAACTTTAACGAATAAATTAACGCTCTTTGCTTGTAAATTTAATTAAAGTTCGAAGATACTCGCGTACCACAGGTTGGGAACCACTGCAGCAAGACCACCAACTTACCTCAAATCATTAAGCTACTTTTTTACAGTGGGATATGTTGAGGGAACATTAATTTTATTAAATATTCTTTACTTGGGACCAAAATATCTAAAAATATTCTTTAATAACAGTAAATTATACACGGTGATGAAACTTTCGCCAAATTATAATCCCAGATGCATCAGATAATTTGAATAAGCATCAGTATTTCCCCTACATTTACGGCCTTAATCGATAGCATGGAAAAGTCACAATGATCTGCATGAGATTCTTGAATTTCAAAATTTTGTGCTTTATTAGATTGACTGATACTGGAAACTTAGCATTCGTTATGTTCCTCACCTCCTTCGATTGCCATTCCTCTAACTAATTAAAAAATATATTTGAAACGAACCTCGCAAAGTCTCCTCGTCTCCGTGACAATTTCTTCTGTTGTCCCTATTCCTGTGACGTACATGAAAACATAGTTTTCTTGATTTTTCAGCTCCCCAAATAGTGGATATTGAATTGCCGCATCCCAAAGTTGCTGAAGTCGAAATAATAATAGAAATTTAAATAAAAAAAGGACCAGAGAGCTTTTTGGATTACATTACTCTGATTTTTATTGGGAGATGAGATTATCTAGGAGTAGAATACATAGATAAAATAAAGCCGGTGAGGAATATCACAAAGTACCTTCTTAATTTTTTCTATCGTCCAATTTCTTTCCACATTTAGCGGAATGTAAATTCCTGTCGGAAGCAAAAAATCGACCAGGACAGTCGATGAACTGTGGTATCCCCATTCATCATACGTTGGTTCTTCCTGGTCAGACATGATCGAACGTCTGATGTCTAGAAGAGAAGAAACAGCATGTCAGAAGGTTCCAAAGTCAAATGAGAAACAATTTTTCAACATTCAATTAAAACAATTTATTTAGAAAATAATCTGATAAATGGAAACTAAATTTATTTATTCCCAAACTGAAATTTGTTTTGATCTTGTTCAATATCCTCACCCCGACCTTAGCATTCGATTCAAAAAAACCCCCTTGGTTAAAAGCTCAGATACTCTGGAAAACCCCTGATCCAAATTGACCCTAATGAAGACAATGTTCACCAGGTGAGATGGGGTAGGGAGGGGGTACACACCGCAATATACAAAATTTAAGTTTGGGGATTAGTAATAGTATATAAACTAATACAATTGTATTTTTATGACATCATATCGTTGTTGTGAAAAATGAAAGACATGGGACAATACTGAAACCCGCAGTACCATCTGTACCAGTAGGACATGGACGATTTTGTAAGGGCATCAAGGCACAGGTTATATAAGAGTCATATTTTTAGATTCCTTATGAGCTGACCTTCCTACAGATATAAAATTAGTTACTGGCATAACATTTCACTTTCACATTTCATTTCTACGTTTTTAATGTCGCACATCATCCTCGATACGACGAATTCACCCAAGATAACCCTGACAGTAGTATTTAGCTGGCACAAGTGGTACTGAAGGTATTATTATCGTCCCGTGCTGGTGTACAAGTCGTCTCGTCTCTCATATACTCAAAAATTATCTAAAATGCCGTTGACCAAACACTCCCTAAACTATATCACGACACCATTCATTTCCCACACATTTTAACATCCAAAACTCTTAAAAAAAATGCGAATACATGCAAAATTTTAGCTAAAAATTAACTAAAGAACTGCGACTCACCTTTACTTTATTATCTGAAAATAACACGAGACCAGGCGACTGAAAAGACTCCTTTTTTCCTATTTAGTTGTTTGTTTTCAGACGGCCATCTTTTTTCGCGGTAATTTAAGTCGACTTCCTCGAAATAGCAGTTCTATTTAATTGAACTAGAAAAATAAACAACAGAACAAACAAAATTTGGAGTAAACAGCGAAGTAATATGGTTATTCAATAGAACACCTAACTTACGAGGATATTCCGATTAAAATTGGAACCGCCAACAAGAAACTACACGAAGAACGATCAACGATGCTAAAAAAATCTTCAAAATTGAAGATATAGCAAAGTAGGAAGAGCAAAAATTAGAGAAAACATGTAATAATATAAACCATAACTCTAAATACCTGAAATATTTTACCATATCAAAGATATCATATGAAAACCGATGGTAATGTGGGTGCGGAATTACATCGTTGTGATACCGAACACTACAACGTAAGGGATCCCAGTAATCCAGAAGAATGAGTTATTGAAGGAAAGAACCGTTCTAAAAATTGATTGACATTCAATACGCTGTTATCTAGATAGCTTTGTCGATGCCCTGTGATGATTATGAGTTCTGACAGCACATGCCTGCGTTCTCGTATTGCTAAGATGGGAAATACAAATACCTGCTGCGAGAAAACACCGAGAATATAGTCACATGACGATGATGCGTAACACTATTTCCTGAATCATATATTCAATACAATGCGCAAGTTAGGAGAGTCTAAGAGAATGTCGAAACCATACATTAAGAAAAGTAATGTTGAATTGAATTACTGTAATCTTGAATAAATGACTTTACTTTTAGATCGTACTGTTCGATAGCCACCATACAAGGAAAGCGGGTGTGATTTTAATGGTAACCTCACTGGAGATCAGGCGTCAATTTTGACCTGAATTCACTTCCTTGTCGTTCCGCCTCATTGATTTGATTACGTCATTAATTACCGGTTAATAGTAAACCCACAAATCGCATAATTCATCGCAATTAAACCGTCTTGGTGACTAAGCACAAATATTTATCAATATAATTTATTGAAAAACGATTATTACACTTCACTAAACGGTACAGAATAATGTAACAACTACAATAAATAGGATTTCCTTTTTATACCTCGGGTCAGCATTTTTTTATCATACAAACTCCAGCCTGCAAAAGGTTCGCCCAGAGGAACTTTGAAATTAAACGTCCATAATCTAATTTCTACTGGTCCAATCATGTTAAAAAATTACAGGGAGCCTTTTGCATAACAGTTTAAACAATTTGTAGTCAATTGGATCACCCTACTCTGAGAAATCGGGGGTTTATGATGATGACTGAGGTTAAATAGCTAGAGAAACTCATCATATTTCATGGTACAATCATTTCCGCAATTAGGCTGATATATCACTGTTTAGCTTATGTATTGAGGAATATGCATGCTAAATTTTATTACCCAAACCCCCGGAAAGCACCTTCAAAATTACGATCATCCACCGAGGCAGCCACTCTACATTTACGCAGCTTATTTATATTACAATTTCAACACAATACTACTCCTAATCAAATTAAAGGGTTAAACTATGCCATGTCCATTACTACAAGCCTACAATATATATTTTGAATATATGAAACCAGGAAACATACAGAAATTCAAACAAACTTTTAAGCAAGTTATCATATCGACAAAAGGTGAAATAAAAAAAGTAAAAGTAAAATAAAAATGGAATGAAAGAGGTCTGTGATATGAAATCAAACCTGAATGAAAGCAAGAAATCTGATAAAAAATGTGACCGAAAAGATAAAGATTAGATATTTATTCATCAAATGAGCTTTTCAGTTATTTATCATGTTTTGATCTTATTAAATTAAGGCCTTATTGATACCAGTCAATTCGAGATAAAAAGGGGTTCGAATTATCAAATGTTTACTGCAGGGCTTTCCAACCTTTTTTGCTGTGGTCCCCCAAGCGCTGATTCAGCCAGGATTTTTTTTGGAATTGCCAAATTATACTACTTGCTGCTTAATATAACTACTTAATCTTTGATAAAATCTGTACGAGGATATTTCAGTTTATCTAACAACTTTCATGAAATGCAACATTTTTTTTGGATCCCCTGTGGACTCCGTTGCGAAGCGCTGGTTTACTGTATTGACCCCTGACATTTGACATCTGCTCCTAGCACTTAGCAACAATATTTGCATAACCAATATATAGATTTTTAAAAGCATAAGAAGTACCAGTGAAAAAAAACTTACAGAATGTTGTTAATAGTACCTTGTGACCTAATAATTCTTCACACTGAGGTATTTCACTTTCCCAAATTCGAGATACCACTTATTTCATCATCCCAATCAGATTCAGCGCTTTCATTCTTTGCTTCCCACTTGCCTGAAAATTAGAAAAAATAATTTCAGATCAGTGAAACACATTTGAATATTATAGATAAGGGGTTTTCCAATTTTTCTGATTCCAGTTTATGTACAATAGTGTCTACCTTTAGCAACTTAACCCTCACGGACCTTAGCCTTCCCAAAGTCCCTAAAACCCATTTTCACCACTGGTTAACACCATTCCTCCTGGATGTTTCTAAGTTGTGGGATGATGATTGTAAGTTGTAGTCGTAATGTGCTTAAATTCGAAATGAGTGCCCATGTCAACTTGCTAGTACTGTACAGTATAATATTTGTGTAACCTACGTCCCGCAGGCCAAATGTGGCCCGCCAATCGAATTGTAGGTAATGGGTCGGTCATTGGGAAAATATAGGGATTGGGTACCTTGATTTGAACCCCATACACTCGTTCCAGCAGTATTTGAAGACTGGGAAGTCGCGCTCTGTCGAACTTTCGCATCTCGAGCTGGCGCTGATCGCGGAGCTGAAATGGAAACAGAAATCAGCACTGAAAATAACTTTCAAAAGATCAAAATTTTGAATTTCGAAAATAAGAACCTGGTTTCGGAGATTCTGCGAGCGACGAAACAAGAGAAATCGAATCCTGATCAATATCCTGAAATTTATTTATAATACGTCAATTTTGCCAATGGTTTTTTTAAGCAAGTTAATTTTTTAGTGAAATAAAAATAATTATTTGATAATTGATTTTGAAACGTTGTAATGATATCACCTCGATTTCCATTGAAGGAGATCGGTTCGCTCCGGAAATGTCTACGCCACCTACTGGAGGTTTTGACGATGTTCGCCTTTGCAACTGGGATTCGACTTTCCGTTTTCTTTGGTTAAAGCTTTCTGCAAATGAATAGATCATGTTAATTTAATACAGACATTGTTGTTAGCTTTTACTAAATCTGAACTAAGAGATTGTCTGTCTGCATTGCAGTTTATTGCATCAACTTTTATATTTTTACATACAAAGTAATGTTAAATGATTTTATAAAATATATATTTCAATGTTTTATATAGTTATAATATGTTTACAGTTACAGTATTTTCTGTCATTTTGTTTTACTGTGTATCATGTTGTTCAGTGTATATATATTTCCAATATCGTACACGTATACACCATCATCTCCCTACCACTGGTTAAGCATCTGCTTTAAAAAAACAGTCACCCTTAACCCCTAATAGCCCTGTTTAAAGAGGGCTATTATATGGAGCCTGACTCGGAAGCTAATAGATGGGGGTAGATTAGGGACCTATTGGATGACCAAGATGAGATCTCCCATTCTATTCCCGGTTTCGGATCCTGTTGGATGAAGATTATGAATCAGAGATAAGGATTCTCACCTTCTTCATCATCTGGTTCCGATGTGAGCAAATCTCTGAGATCAGAATCCCAGGAATCTTGAACATCTCTCCTTGGAGAAGGAATCTTCATCATATTTATCTTGGAGACGGTAACAGGAGGCACAGTCAATGTTTGCATGGGAGAAGTTGGATGAGCTGCTGTTATAAATAGTATCATTTGATAATTAGTATAATTATTATATTCTATATTAAGTCTACCATCGTTATAACGGAAATCATGTCAGAAACATAGCATTTGCTTCTGGGAGTGTCTGTCTAGATGACCAGCCATTTATTAATGAATCCTATTGCCATCTTTGAACACGAGTGTTGTGTTGCCCTAAAATTTTCATTGATACCTCTATCCTAATTTGAATCGAACAATCGGCTACACCCTTTTCTCCTTCCCCGATTAGTCTGTTGTTATGTGGGTTGGCTGCATTAAATAGGCAGTCAGGAGTCAGGCAGTAGCAGACTGGGTCTTAATATTGTCACTATAAGCTATAGCTCACCTTTCCTTGGTACGGCGTATTTATCATCATCACTTTGTTCAGAGCTCCATGGAGATCTAAATAGATACCAAAAATTTAATACAAACCAAGATACATACGGAAAAAAAATATACGAAGCAATGGCCTGCTTAATGCCCATGTATTCCTGAAAACACAGAAATAAATAGGGTCTCAGTGATATAAGCATATGTTTGTTTCCCAACATGATGAATTATCAAACTATAAAAATGTATATGGAAAGCTAAATTACTGAGGATGATTAACTGAACATATTGGGTCATAACATTAGTGTATATGAGATAAGTTCTTCAAGCTTAGGTTTCTTGTTGATATAAGCATATAATTTCTTCCCAACATGATGAATTAATAAACTATAAAAATGTATATGGAAAGCGAACGAATATTCCACATAAATTACTGAGGATGACTAACTGAACATACCAAATGAATATTTAGAACTCTCGGATTGGTTCTCTTGTTTAATACTGACTCAAGACTGGTAATATTTCCCGCTTTGCGATTCAAACTGCTGTAAGCAGAAAGTATGGTATTATTGTACTTAAAATTACTCACAAATCCTCTTCATTTCTCCCTCTGTTATCCAACTCTTCTCTTGTCATGGTTTTATCGGTGTCTTTCGCTCTGTGAACAGGCGTTGGATTATGACTCAATTCTGCAGCAGCGAACCGGGAAGGACCGGGCACCTCGTAAGAGGGCGCAGAACGGATCGGGGATCTTGATGGGATGCGATTCTGGCGTCGTTTGCGAGGAGGACCTGGAGGATAGGAAAATATGAATATATGCAAAAGGTGCCGTCGAAATGTTTGATATGGGAACGGATTAATTCAGTTTTCATTATTCAAATAGGGATAACTGATTTGGACCTCAAACCATTCAGAGTTCGAACGACCTCCAGGAAAGGATTAAATATGAAGTACTAGGCATCACTGCACAATAAATCTTTCACACAATGGTCAGGGTGGGAATATTTTTTTCCTTCCTCACCTCTTCGTTCTCTCGGACCTCTCGTTTTTTCATCGACCTCTCTTCTCAGTATGTCTCTCACTTCGAAGAATTTCGCAAACTGTTTTGCTTTTTGCTGTCGTTCCGTTTTCAGAACCATCAGTTTGTTTGTGAGAGTTTGAGTGCTGATACCGGGAACTTTCTGGAAAAGTTCAAGGGTTTATAGGTCAACATTACGGCATCATAACCTATGCTAGATAGTTCTTGAATGAATAATGTATCTGTGCGAATATACCGCAACAAATTCCATCCATTTTACTTTTATCAAATCGATAATATTTTTTACCGAATCGATCCCGCATTGTTGTAGCCGTTCTTCCATTGCTTGCTCGATGTACGGTCGCATTTCTCTCGCACGTTTCTTTTTTTCGGTTTCTCTCAGAGCGAGTTTGTTTTCCTGTCTGCCATCATCAACAACATCATCTTCCATTTGTTCTGGTCAGAGATCAGAATTTTATTTCTCCTAGTTTCAGTTTTATTCTACAAGTTAATTTGGCAACAGCAGAACTGGTACGAGAGTAGTTTGGGCTTAGGTAAGACCAACTATGGATTCTAAAAATGAATCATGTGGTCGCCTTATTCCCCTGTTGGGGCATTTCTCCCCTTACGTCGGTTCAGTGAGCATCTACCAAATTCAATCTGCCTTTGCAAGTAATTTTTGTGATTTTTTCAGTGATCAAACTTTAAAATTTTGAAAAACGTCAATAGAAAATACATTCTCGTAGGACCATACAAAAATCGGCCGATAGTTTGCCGATAATTATTTTGTGCTAAGAATAAGTTAACAGTTTAAACGAAAGAAAAAACATACCTTGATACGTAGCAACTGGACTGATCTCCTGTAAAAAAATTAAAATGTTTCGAATAGATAATTCATTGCGTAGAGAAATGATGATTTCAAATTTACCCTTTTCCTTGTTTTTTTGACTGGTTGTTTTTCTACTCTGTCCTGAATCAACCTTAGCTGATTGTCGTACGATTCCGCGAGCGATTTTTGATTTTCAAGAGATAATTTATTTCCATCCTTCATGTTTCTCATTTCTGCAGCGAGTTGTGCGAGCTACAAAAAACATTAAACCATCGGTAAGTCAGTATCCTGGTGAATAAAATAGAAATGCATCTTCTAAGTGCAGTGCCCCCTTCTAATTCAAAACGAGTGCCCATGTCAACTTGCTAGTACTGTACAGTACAATATTTGTGTAAGTTAGTGTAGAAAGTGCCTGTAAAACCACTGTACTGCATCTTCCAAGTACCCCTCCCTTCTCTGTGTCACCTACAACTGTTCACTCATCATTTTTTAGACCTTACTAAACTCAACAGGTGATGAAATATTATATGACCTGTCTCTGTTTTTCGGAGTTTGTCTGTTCCAATGTTCTAATCCTCTCTTCGTACACTTGGAGGCGCTGTTTCTCTCCTTCGATATCGTCCACCAATTCTCCGAGATTCGAATGACGTTCGTCCATCGTTTGTTGAAGAGTAGATATTTTCTGTTATAAGAATGAATATCAAATATATTGATATACATCGGTAACTGCATGACATATGGCAATGGTTGACAATTTAAAACCTTTAAAAATGAGTCTCGGACAGGTTCTTACTACGAAAATTTCTTAAAGCTTATAAATTCTTACGTACAATTTCTACATACATAACTACACAGGTTTAGAGAAGGTTTGTTTTGGTTTTATTTACATTTTTGTATTCTGTCTCCTTCGCTTTCAACTTTGTGATCTCATCAACAAATGAACCGTTCATGGATTCTAACTCTTTCCTCCACTTCGCTTCCTCTTCTTTCTTCCATCTCTGCATATCACGACGAGTGCGAGCTGTCCATGCAGCTTTGTCTTCTTCGACCTTGGGAAATAATTATCAGAGATTGAACAAGTGCTGTGTGTGATCTTATACAGCGACACAGCAGGCAGCTTTTACGGAGTAGGATTTCATAGGCAACTGATAATGGTAATAATTGGAACGAATGGAAATGGAGAATACAACGGAAACGGGTGATGAAGTACTGACGTATGGTTATGGGAGACATGCTTCATTGCTTCTAGTGATCAATATAGTACATCATGTCACTACAGACATGATTGGCAACAGATTACAATACGACATGGCCGAGCATGATGATGATGTATACATCAAGGATATTTCGAGTTTGTTGAACACTTACTGTCTTTGGAACATGAATGTCCAGATCATAGTCGAAGGGTCAATACACTTTTTCATATTCTGTCTCTATTTCATCTACATATTACTGTACTCTACATTGTCCTTCAGAGTATTCACCTTTTTCAGTTTGTTGTCGAAATTTATTCTTTCTTGTTGAAGATCGGTGCCAAGATCTTGAAGTTTTCCAGCGAGACGAGATTGTTCTCGCTGTGAATGAGCTGAAAAAAATAGTAAAATTGGGTAAATATGCGATATGTGATCGAAGAACATATACATATAAAACCCAACTTATGTATAAATATGACATCATAATTCATACCTATGACATCACCAATATAATTGACAGATCCCGGATGTCGTCGTTGCATGTGACCTTGAAGAAAACTTGCATTCATGAAAGCTTTTTCACAATGTGGACACTGAAAGAAAAGAAATTTAATTAGTGTTTAAATTACTCGCATTGATCTAAACTTATCTTATATCTTCCAATAGCTTCAAGAACATAATGTTAGTGTATCAAAACCACATCTTCCTCAGTTGTATTAGTACTATTGATATGACCAGTCAATTGTATTAGTAGTACATAGTTTCGTCTGATGAGAGCAATTCAAGCTATTCTCCATTCACCTTATAATAACTCGATGCTCCAGATTCAATCAACATTTGTTGTTGTTCAATCATTTTCCTTCTCTTCTTATTCTCGGCTTTCAATTTCTGAATTTCACCTTCCAAATGTTGAATTCTCTCTTGCGCACCCATCTGTTCGGTTCCTGCGGTTTCGATCTTTATTTCGTATTCACCAATGACCGACTGGAGATATTCCTAAATTTGTAAAGATTTTGGTAATCCATGAAGTTTTATAAGAGGTTTTAAATCATGTTACCTGTGAATGCAGGAGATATTCGATAGTATATTGAGCAAGTTTGAATAATTTGCTGAATAATGGATCGAGACCAGTCACAGCATCAATGTTGCAAAAGGCCACAGTCGAAATATTTTCCTGAAATAAAGAAAATATCTTTGAAAGATTTCTATGTCAAAATTTTTAAAGCAGTCACTGTGTTAATGTGACTATTGGAATCTTAACCCTCATGGAGTATTGACCTTTACCTGCAAAGTAACAAAGTCAAGTTCCCGTGCAACTTTGTCGACGTCGATCGTGCTCAGTTTTCTCCAATCTATTTCGCCGAAACGTTTACGAAAATGGAAAACTTGTGCCGGGTCCTGAGGTGGAACACCCATTGCCATTTCATATGTGAAATTTGGTGCTGAAAATAAAAACATTAATGGTAAGAAAAATCGGCATCTCGAAATCATTAGTATGAAATATCTTTTCACGTTTTTCATTTCGTGTTGCAGTCAATCTAAACTAGCGGCATCGCCATCACTCGGCTGTGATTGAAACACGAAAGTCAGCTTTACATTACGCGATATTACGACTCGTAAAACTGCAGCATTTACATTTATACTGCTATATACATGTATATATTATATAAACCTAAACTTAATTTAAAGATTTTGTGCAAGTTTTAGTGAATTTTGTCAACTGAAATTAATTCGGGCCGTTGAAATAGAAAATTCCTCACTTTTCTTGTTGGCCAAATAAAATATCAGTTTAAAAGTGGAACTCACCTCCATAAGACTTCGTTGGCGAATAATATGCTGTTGAACCGGTATGCACTGGCATTTTTATTCGTTTTCACTTCGAATTTTGCTTCATAATCGCGAAAAATCGATTTTTCCAAAATTCCGGTTTTCGATGTCAAGGAACTGGGACGGTTGATTTAATTGTAGCGGTTTCTCACGACTGTGGTTCAGTGAAATCAATGATCGCTTCTCCCGTGTCGCATATAGCAGGTCCTTGAATAAAGTTTGTTTCGTTTTAACGTTGATGTGAAAGATATGATATTAAAAAAGAATGAAATTAAAAGTTTTCTACTACTTGAATAACCGGTGCTTATTGTTACATAGTCAGTGTGAGAAGGGATCTAAACAGCGCTACGTGACATATTATATTCGTTGCTACATGTGTATAGGAAATGATATGATATGTACTTTGATTCATTTGTATGATCTAGAGCTGAACGATTACTGTATATTCACTGTTCATTTAACGGAGACAAACAATATATTCTTCTCACGCCCACCTAATCAAATTAATCAATTAAATTAAATATCTGGATCGAAAGGAAAATTAAGTGCAGACCGCAATTCATAAACGCGTATTTGAATACAGTAATTCAGCAATCTATTAAAATTTCGCGACAAACCACTCCCGGTTTCGAATAGTTTATGTGGATACGTCACGTAAACACCAGGTACAAAATCTGCGGTATCACGTCCAAGACAAAACATGTCAAACTTAGCTGAAATCGAAAGCCAAATATTTCAAGCAAAATGCAAACTTCAAAATAACAAGTTTTGCTTCGATCGCTAATTCTTCTATATATGCTTAATAAGATTTATACTTATGTGGCTTAATTGATACCTTATCCAGGAATACGCACTATTCCAGTTTACACAATGCTACAGATAAAGAGTGTCAGATATACGGAGTATCCTCCCTCGTAATCGGGAATGTATATAAAGGTGACCATGCAAAAGACAATGGCATTACGAAGCAGACAATAAGCGCAAAATGAGACTTCTCCCCATATTCTCCAGCACTTCGCATGTCAGCTTACATATTTATTTCCCTGCAAGTCTAAGCCAGTAACATTTCCCATCGTTAAATCTCATGTTGGGGAAAGGATATTATTGTATTACATATCTTCCATCATCATACGTCAGTATATCATCTCCTGTTATCGTTGTATTTCCCACCACTATTAGTTACAATTATTACCAGTATTAATTGTCTACAAAATTCTACTTACCTAAACGTCCACATTCATAACTGTGAACGTTCGAAGTTGGGGTCGTTCGAGGTTTGAGGCACCAATGTACCCATAATATTTACGGTTTGTTTCACTGAGGATAAGTCAATGGAATTCATAGAAGTGCTTACGCATATGTCGCCACACGCATTCATCTTTATCTATTTAATTCACCCATCGTATAATTAAACAATGGATTACACCATGTTAGTTTATGTCAAGACATGTTCACTCATAATGGCGACTGCAATTATTTCTTTAAACTTGTTTTTACCAGCCTGATTTTCCCGGAAAACGTTGTTTACCAGCGACTGAATGACTGAACTATCGGAAGAGTTCTTATTCCGGAAACTTCCGATTATTTGATCGGAAAATTGGACAAACCAAATCACTTCAAGAGGATGTGGATGAATACGGCGGCTTAGAAATTGAATGCCTGGTGCACTCAGGATAACACCCCAAGGTAAAAATAGCTGTCATTAATCTACATGAGTTTGGTATTTGACTTTTGAACTACAGTCGTCCATCCAATTTTAGCGTTCATTTCTATATTGTGAGAATGATTCAAAGTACATATCATATAATTTCCAATACACATGTAACAACGAATATAATATGTCACGTAGCGTTGTTTGATTCCCTTCTCAAACTGACTATGTAGCAATAAGCACACGTTATTCCAGTGGTAGAAAATGTTTAACTGCAGCTGGATTTTGACCATAAATAGTGTATTCATAATAAACTACTAAATTCAAGATTAAGTCTTATCAGTCATACAGATGTGGAGTCAAGACTGCGCAGGCGCATGAAGAGGCAATGAATTGTAATCACTTATCACATAAAGAAGATAATGAAGTATAAGATTCGTCCCAGCATTTCGTTTTACCACGGAATCTATTGTACCCAGTGGTTAAAATTCAGTTAAGTTATTTTCAAAATGAAAATTGAATGTTGTGAATTAGTCACAAGCCGGGAAAGAATAAAGTCATTTATTTCTGAATGACAGGAATCTTTTAATCTGCAGGTTTGATCAAAGTCCTGACTTTGATCTTCGGCGATACCGGACTTATGAAATACTCGTCCACGTGGACAGAACATAATTACATGAATGGAACGCGCAAAGGAAGTGAAACTAACCTAACACTGGTCGTTAACGTCAGCCGTTCACGCCCTTGCAATAAAATGTTCGACCGATAAATTATAATTATTCTGCGATCAGTGTCTGTTCCCAGGGACACGGAGACTACAAGAAAGAGTGGAGTCGCCTTGATGAAAATTAGGTCATATGTTGCGGAGGCTCGTACAAGAGTATAAGAGCCGCAGTCCCCCCAGACGACCTTTCAGGTGTATGACTCCGTTTAACCTCACAATAGAAAAATACATTTCAATACATTTAGAACTGAAATTTCTGTAGTTTCGTTCATAGTTACTAAAGGGAATATGCTGTTACCAGCATGTTGTAT
Organism: Halocynthia roretzi; assembly: GCA_013436055.1. Lineage (NCBI taxonomy): Eukaryota > Metazoa > Chordata > Ascidiacea > Stolidobranchia > Pyuridae > Halocynthia > Halocynthia roretzi. Next base: position 17,539 of record QRAM01000538.1, on the reverse strand, counting down.
TTACGATATTTGTTGGCGGTTGGATCTGAATCAAGAAATAATGAGCTGGAGAATTTGGTAGCTTATTATGGTAAGCCACTTAAGTGCCGAAACCCAACTGCAGTTAAACTTTTTCTACTACTAAGATAACCAGTGCTTATTTCTCCGTAAGAAGGGAGTTAAACAGCGCTACGCGACATATTATATTCCCCCCCACATGTGTATAGGAAATGACATGATATTTTCTTTGATTCATTCGCATGATCTAGAACTGAACAGAAAGTATTGCTACTGACAATACAAAAACCCGCAGTACCAGCAGTACCAGCTCAATGTCTCTGTACCATCATAAATACCGCTGTAGCTGACATCTGGCGGCGTATCGAAGATGATGTGCGACATTAAAACCGTAAAACCTCGATATCTTTTAGGACAATGCAGCATTTGGTATGGTACAGTGGTATTTACTTGGTAAATTCACAGGACACATGGTACAGGTTGTAATTCTGGTACATGTGGTATAAGTGGAACTACTCGTACTGCGGGTACTGCTGGTTTGAGTATCGTCCGCAGCTAATACCCACGATAACGTCATACTATACTGTGAGATAGAATGTTGTTTACGACTGTTTTAAAACCACAACATTCTCGGCTACATAATCGCTAGACAGACTCGTGTCTGCTGTTAAGTAAAAGAATTTCGGAAATTAAGTCTTTATTCGATAAGAAGTAAAATGTAATGGAAGGTTACACGCGTGCAGTCGACTTCAACCTGGTATTTATGCAGAGAATGACATGGTTTAATTATACGGAATAATTTCCCACACATGAGACTTCCAAGTATTTAATCAATGGGTGGAAACGAGTTTGAATGACCGGACAAACTGTAAACAACTATGAGATACTTTTAGGCTGGTCAGGCGTCATGCTTTCGGCAGGACAGTCCCGCTTTTGAACACACTATTGGAGCACTAAAAGCCAAGATATTCAGCAAAAATCAACTCTTTCAAGTATATTATATGCAACTTTTTATGCAATTCATTAAATATGTTCAATTTAGGTTAAAAGTAGCAAAATGCCACACTGCCATAGTCCACCAACCCGTGTAGAATGTTCAAACATTGGGAGCCTATTTTGTGTGATATTTTTTGTTAATTTTGCGCCCAATACAGGCATTTAATTCGAATTTTATAGATGATGGTGATTTGAACGCATGGTAGTGGGAAACAGACAGATACTTGATACAACCCGCAGTGCAAGTGTACCAGCAGTACTAGCGAATTACCGCTTTACCATGTTAAATGCTGCTGTAGCTTGTCGCATCGAAGACGATGTGCGACATTAAAAACTTAAAACCTCGATATCTTTTAGCACAATGTAGTGTTGTACAGCGGCATGGTACAGAAATCCAATCTTGCTTTACAAATAAACGTTGTTCATGAACGGGAAATCGCTTGAACTGTGACTGCACACGATAATATGTATGTTTTATCTTTAGTAAAATTCTAGTTTCAACGCAATGTAGGTTTGAATGGAGGTCTCATTCAAGTATACGCTGATGTGTGTTTTTTCGTAAGGGCTGGATCATGCCACACTATATTGGTCATGCCCAGTCTAGCAGATGTAAAATGGCCGCTTTATAATTACGGGTGTTGGAATTAGGCTGAAGTTTTTTTCTGGAGACTCTTTCCTTCCTTCTCAGAACTGAGAGAGTTATTATAAGTATCAGTGGAAGAATTTAACAACAGCAGTTGCGTGTACAAGTTTGAATGCAAACTTTCAGAGGAAATTTATCGTAGGCAATATAGGATTGCTTTGTAAAGGGCCAAATAGTTAATATTTTTGTCGTCCTTACTGTTTTTTTTCTGTTTGTTACTATTAACTATAGTTTAGAATTAAACGAATTGATGGAAGTTCTGAACTGCAACATGCTTCGTAAGCTCCCTTCAATTTTCCTATTGAGCGTTTTGATCTCGAGAACTGAAGCAATGCATATACAACACACGGTGAGATTTATTATTCCTACAAACCATAAGCAAAATAAAGCAAAAGAGCAGAGATTTATGCAAAGTAGTTTACCTAGCCTGTAAAAATGATTGAAATAATACTAAAACAAGTAGAAACTTGTTCCTGATAAGTTTTATCTCGTGCTGTTTCCGACTACACGTTCATATATTCATAATCTTCTGAGTTATCGGCAAACTACAGATCAAAACGTTCTCCTTGTTTAAGTTGCACCAGTTCAATATAGATATTTCGCGAACACTAGCATGAATTTTAGAGTCACTTTTAATGGGGATAACTGTTTCAGAGTTCGAACGGCCTCCTGGAACGGATTGAGTATTAAGCACAAAGGTAGAATCTTTCGTTTTGAAATTCCAGCAAAGATACACAGCATAGTTGACGCCGTAGTCTTAAAATTCTTAATTAATCTCAAACTACTGAACTTTCCGAGAATCTCGGAGCCGCAGACACAGCTGTAAATAGCAATTGAAGTGCGAACCAATTGAATAAAATATAGGTTGAGAGTGTTACAATACTTGTAATACTTGAACAAATACCAAACTTAACAACTTCGTGATATCGTGGTTGGAATAAACGGTAAGAAACGCACGCGCCGAATAACTATTAACAGAACGAGCGCAATTAGAATGGTAAAAACCAAATTACTTTGCTTCTTACCATAATAGATACCGGGCCCATGATTCAAAAAGAACAGGAATTAGAACTTCATTCACAAAACGCCATACAAAAACTATAACACTAAAATAGATACCGAGGTTTCCGTTATATAAGCCCTGAGCGATAATTCAAACAATCAGTAATAAGTAATGAGGAAAGCAAAGTTGATTTACAAAACGCCAAAATTTTCTATATAAATTAATGTGATTGTGTGTGTTCGTCGGTTTTACGCTATATAAAACCAAACGGTTGAACCGATTTGAACCTAATTTGGTGTCGTGACTCGGGGAATCTAGGCGCAGATCGTTGCGGCGTTTCAAAATAGATGACCCGATGAATGAGTCAGGTTTGTGACGGTTCTGAAGCTTGCAATGTAAACAGCGGGAAAATAACTCTGGTTTTATCACGTGTTTATGATTTTATTTGAGAAATTATTTCGAAAAAGTGGTTTGATCATATTTTCAATTATTCTGATAATTAATAATGTTTTAATTGAAACTTTTAATCAATTCGTTTGCGACACCAAAAGTTCATTCAATCCCATTTCGACCACTAGACTTGTCGACCCCTGGGGGTTAATTTACCGTTATTTTTTTCACAATCAATGTTACTAAAATTAAAAAAATAAATTCTGAACAATTCTCTATTGCAGACAAGATATCTACTCAATGACGTCACTCTTGTTGACGTCATATCACAGTTTTCGCAAAAGCTGATGACGAACCTGGTCAAAGCGGAACAAACGAACGGGAAGGCAAACAAGAACAATATATTATTTTCACCTCTGAGTGTGACGAGCCTACTGGCGATACTGGAGCTAGGAGCGAATGGAGAAACGAGGTACGCGAGATGGTGTCAGAGAGCACATACTGTGGCTATCATAAGTGACCTTCGTAAACGTTAAGGCAAAGAATCTTCATAAGAAGTCATCATAGAGCGTAAACAACACAGTAAAGCTTCACTGGTGTTTACATTTACATAAATATCCCAATCTTTGACAAGGAATAAAATTACTGCCATTGGCTTATCGATCTCTATAATTGGTCAAGAAATGAATCAGCGTAGTGAAAAAATAACTGCTAACCAAGTCGCGAAGTAGATTACAAATATGTGATAAGGGAGACTTGAGGTTCTGTTTGTCAAATATTGAAACTGATATTTTTAACTTAGCAAAGATTTAGGCAGCTTTGTGGTGATTCTCCGCAAATGTTATCGTGATTTTGAAAACATAAAAATTATTTATTTTCAGGGAGGAAATTACGAAAATCTTGTTCGATGACGATTCTGGGAATCAAAATATCAAAGAAACTTTTCAGAATTTAAGATCATCGGTAAAACTCGGTCTAACTTATAGAAAAATCATATATTTTCACATTTATGGGTTACTCAAGTGTATGTATTTATACAGATTATGACGCAACAAAAAGGCGAAGAAGCAGAACTCGAACTCGAAAGCGTTCTGTTCCATGATTGGTCAGTTAAATTGAAAACCGATTTTTTGAATGAAGCAATGTCACTCTACGGCGTCCAATCAGAATCGGTCGATTTTCTGCACAATTCCAAGGTATGACGTCATATTTATTATGGTAATACGTCGTCATAATTTACACCATGAGTGACGTAACAATATAACATTGACAGGACGCTTGGAAAAATGTCAACAAGTGGATAAGGAACAAAACGCGCGGAATGATACAGGAACTACTTTCGCCTTATGACGTCACAGCTTCGACACAATTGATCATCGCGAACGTTATATTCTTCCGCGCCGCGTGGAAATATCAGTTTAACAAAGATAAGACGGTTTACGACGCGTTCACGACTCGAAATGGGAATAAAATTGAAGTGAGTATCAGCTAACCCAGTGGTTCTTAACTCAATTGGAGGTAACGAACCCTGCAAGCTTTATCAGTGTATTCACCGAACCCTTCGTTATTGGAAAAATTAGATAAGATTTCTTTAAAACAGAGGAGAGGCATATATTATATTTTATTTTTAGTTTAGTGCACAGCACAAAACAAAATGAATCATGCATCAGTTACACACACAATCACTGTGTTCAAAGAACATTGATGAATGTTTTTTTCTGCAAAAAAATGGTATTGTTAAAAATAGTCTTAGAATTTTTGACCTCTGCTGAACCCTGAGATTGACTCATCAAACCCCTGTTAAGAACCACTGGTCTAACCTAAAAAAAAATTAAAAAAACTAAAAAAGTTTCAGCGTCCATTCATAAGCTGGAACGAGTATACTCGGGTAAACAAATAATGTATTACATTAATTCAGGTTGAAATGATGAGACGGTCGGCAGATTTCAAACACAAGATATATTGCAACACGAACGAACCAATGCGCACTCGAAGTTGCGCTATGATCCCACAACCTGACGTCATAGAAATACCATATGCGTAAGTTGATGACGTCATAAATAGTTATAATATCGATTGAAGGGAAATAGATGAGATTCATTCATTTGACAGCCGATCAATGAAACCGAATTTTTGTTTTGGATTATTAGTGAGGGTATTGAATTATGACGTTTTATACAGGAACGGTGATCAAGCAATGATTGTCTTGATGGAAAATGACGTTTACACTTTGGACGAAATCGAAAGTAATTTATCACGTGATTACGCAAAGTGGAGATATAGCGTCTCTAGTGGTGAAGTTGTTCTCACATTGCCAAAATTTCGAGTAAGTTCGAGTAAAAAGATGGAAGAAGCAGGATAGTCGTTAATCTAAATTACATTAACTCTTGCTTACAGATGAGTTTTGAAATTGATTTGCAACACGTTTTGCGTTCTCTCGGGATCCAGAAAATGTTTCAAACAGGAAAAGCAAATTTTCAAAACATGAGCGGACACAACATAACGCTATCAAAATGTAAGTAGTTCAAGATCATTTTGGCGGTAGTTCGTTCTTGTGTACTGGTAAACTACTGTATGTCAGCTACATTGTGCTATCGTTTTAAACTTGGTGTCTTTTATCAATTTGTTCAAATAATTTATCTTATCTTATCTCTTATCGAGAAGTAATGAAGTAAGAGGGTGAAGGAATTATTATCTTCAAGAAATTTGATTGATAACATTTATTCATTCATTGAATGGGGTCGATAAGGGTCAATGATTACATTAAGGGGTCAATAAAAAGATTGCTGATTCCTGGCTTAAAGAGGTCAGGCCGTCTACACCTTCACTAAATATGTTGCAATCTCCATAACAACAATTTTTTGTGTTCAGTCATTCATGAAGCTCATATAAAAGTGGACGAAACCGGTACTCTAGCGACATCGGTGTCGGGAGTTATCGGAATAATTCGGAGCACGTTCACGGGCGTTCATTTCAAAGTCGACAAACCGTTCTTATTCATAATCGAGGATTTGGAAACAGGAGCTTGGCTGTTCACGGGAAGGATAGTTGATCCTACACATTTACAAGTCAATCTTGGACTCATGAAAATAGTTGAATGAAATTATGAATGAATGACGTCGCCAGGGCAACAGCCGAGCGCCACCTGGAGGATTTTTTAATAATTTTTTATTTATTGTGTACATATGACGGGAAAATAAGAGTTCCAATAAAGCCGATCTGTAAATAAAAATGTCTCAGAATAATTGCCGTAACAAGGAAGAAGGTTAGGTCAGGGCAGTGGTTCTTAACGTGGGTGGTATCGCCCCCCATGGGCGCTGTGAACTCTTCAGGGGGCGGACAGAGATCGGACGCTATAAAGGGGCACTAAGTTTTTTACATTTACCTAAATATCCTCCATCTTCAACAAGAAATAAAATTACTGTTTATCAATCAACTTGGTCAAGGAATAATTCAGCTGTGTTATCTGTGCGCTATGGCGACTTCTTATGAAGACTCTTGGCATTAATTTTCTCTAATTCTCTCGCGCCATCTCGCGTACTCCGTTTATCCAATCGCTTCTATGGATGTTAGGAAATTGCTCTTTCGCGCCATCTCGCGTACTTGATTTTTCTAATCGATTCTATGTATGTTAGGTAATTGCCCTTTCACGCCATCTCGCGTGTCTCGTTTCTCTAATCGCTACTAATTTCAGTATCGCTAGAAACCGGGAAGTGGAAGGGAAGAAATCCTAGTCAAGACCACGTTTACACAGTTAGATATGATCCAACACATATTTGAACTTACTTTTATTTCTTTACCAACACCATCAGATAAGATTAATTTTCCGCTTATGTAAGTGTTTGTTTACGGTATACAACAGTGACATGAAGTTTGCGTAGGTTCTCACGCTATGAAGGTTGTTTTCAAGTTAAAAATGCTGAATCGTGATTACTTTGCAGTTGACTAGAATAACCAGCTAATTCTTTACCGGAACACATAGCAAGGTAAAGTTTAATTCTTTCATGCGAATGAATCAAAGTACATATCATGTCATTTCCTTAAACACATGTAACAACGAATATAATATGTCACGTAGCGCTGTTTAGATTCCTTCTCACACTGACTGTGTAGCAACAAGCACTGGTATCTTAGTAGTAGAAAATATTCAACTGCAGTTGGGTTTTAGCAATCAATTGGCTTTATATAATAAACTACTAAATTCAGACTAGGATTTTCCTTTAGAAAAAATGTAATTCAAAGACATAAAGGCACAACAACACTTCATACCTTATCTGATCACCAGTAATTTATATCACTATGGCCTTTATTACAAACTGAAAATTATAGTCAAAGTTATTCTTACAGTCAATAAAATCAAGAAAAATAAAATCAGACGTCTTCTTCGGGACCTAACTTAGATTTGCAGTTTATCATTATTATTTTCAGTCATCATGTAATTTAATTTCTATGTTGAAGGGGCCGCAGAACCTAAAGCGTCCCTGGTATCATATAAAGCAATCCATGGAATTTCATAATCGAAATAATCCCATTCTATCATGTGCTATGTTAGGAATCCAATAATCTTCTACAAGTAGCAATTTTCTTTACTCTTTTAAGCCATCACGCCACGATGATTTTGTAAACTCGTAACTTCATCCGATTTCTACCGTTAATCAGCGGAGCAAAGTTTCATAAACAGTTCTAGCAATGCAATGTCGGATACGGATCAAATAAAACTTGAAAATATTACGCTGAATGGTTTTCGTTTGCGAAGCAAGTGAAAAAAATTAAAAAAAACGATACCATCTCGTTTGCAAAACATCTAATCTGACAGCTATCTTAAATTCGGAACAGATTGAGGCGAACAAAGTTTATTATTTGGGAGTCCATATCATTACTTAGCTGTCACGATAAGCTTCCAGGACTAGGTAGGCAAATATGAATGCATAGGCAGTAAACCTGAGGACCGCAGCATATACTATTTGTCTATATTCTCTATTAGATGATAACTGCATAATTTCCATTAGATGATAAGTGATTATAATTTCTTGCCCCTTTATGCGCCTGTGTCTGACTCCACATCTGTATAACTGATTAAACTTCATCTTGAATTTAGTAGTTTATTATGGAAAGCCTATTCACGGTCGAAACCCAACTGCAGTTAAATATTTTCTACTACTAAGATTGTCAGTGCTTATTGCTACATAGTAAGGAGGATTCTAAATCCAAACGGACCGATTTGAACCGAATTTGGTTTGGTGACTTGAGGTAAAGGTATGCAACCTCCGGCCTGCAGGCCAAATGCGGTTCAGGCAGATGGTAGCCTTGGATATATTACTGTTTTTTTTAAATTATTATACCTAAAATTTTTCGAATTCCAATGATCGACGAAAAACCCCCATTTTCTGTGAACTGGGTAAAGAATGATATAATTCGGAAAACCCCCTACACCCCATCACGTCTAAGCTGGTGATCGATAACAGAACTTGCGTCAACTTTTAGCATTGAAACAATAAATTACCAGACAAAATCCTTCCCGGAAAGAAACGTGAGCTCAAAACGTTGTAAACATAACGAAAAATATTCGAAGAACGCAGAAAATAACACGAAGCGATGTAAAACAGTAATTCAACAGATACTAAGACAACACCAGGCGTATAATTATGCTTACAATGCTCTTGGACGTTCAAGAAACCTTAGCTTAGTTGAGGAACAAATTGGAAATATTTCCGGGCAGTCCGGATAATCAGAGACTCGGATGAACGAGTGTTTACAGTATTTTTATCTATCAAGCACAAGTATTTCTTTCTATTCTACTTCTAGTGATTTAGCTTCGTCAAGGTAATCATGGTGAATAAAATAGCAATAGCTGTTTCTGCTGCGCTGGTCGCTGTGATAGTATCTTCATACGTGGTTTGGCTGCTTAATAACTCAGTGAATGAAAATCGCAACAGTAAGTTACTGATACGGAATTTATAATCTGCAATGAGTAAACTATTTTTAAGTCGGTATTTGACAAGTCGTAATGTGCTCAAATTCGAAATGAGTGCCCATGTCAACTTGCTAGTACTGTACAGTACAATATTTGTGTAACTTAGTGTACAAATGCCTGTAAAACCACTGTACTGCATCTTCCAAGTGCTGTGACCTCTTCAACCGAACGAGTCATGGCTGACATTAAATATCGTGACGAGACTTGGAATTACTGATAATCAATAAGCTATCGATTATATCATATCTGCCATTTCTCCTTATCTTATATATTTATTTTAATTTCAGGCTTTTGCTTTTCGAAAAAATGCACCGAGGCAGGTGAGAAAATTGATTTTTTAAGGAAAAGGTTCATATATTAGGGGGGTTCGTTTATCGTGCACTGTATATAAAAAAAATGCTTTGTTTCGTGAGAAAAATATTCCCTAGAGCTAGGGATTGTGCTAATAGATTGTATTTTAATCATTTACAGTTTCCACATACAGTTCTCCATACAGTAATTACGCCATAAGTTTGACAGCATACAGACTTGCATCTCCACCTAATCATAACATAACATACATGGAGGGTGGAGGGTAGTATTTTTTCTACAGCAATGTTCGATGTGGCTATCCAATGGGTCGATAAATGTCTGGGGGTCAACAGTGTTTTGTTTGTTTTTTATTCTATATTGTGACGTTTAGTTAAACCCCGTTACGTAACAATGCCCGTGGGGAACTCACTTTCTCTGTAATGAGTTGGTTTCACGGGAAACCAAGTTTTTCATGAGGATTAGAATTGCTAGGCAACAGTTTGTCTTGACCTTTGTCTAACATGTGTTATCTCAGCTACGACTATTTTGGAAAACATGAACAAGACAGCGGATCCTTGCAACGATTTCTACACGTATTCGTGCGGTGGATGGATTGAAAATCATCCAATTGGGAAAGACGAATCAAGGATATCCCAGTTCAGTTTGTTAAACAGAAAAACGGCGAAAATTCTAAGAGGTATCTACCAAAATTTTGGACTTTTTCAGCGTGACGTAATAAACAGATAAAAAGAGTTTGTTTGTCCGCTAAAAAAGGTGAGAACGATTTGAATTGGTGTGCTGACTCCGGGTATCCCGGCACAAGTCGAGGCCGCGTTATTTTCTCAAAAAATATCCCGGAAAGACCATCTAACTGTTTTTCACTATAGAAAAGCAGACGTTTCAAACCGATTTTAAATTTTCAATTTATTATAGCGACTTCGTGTATCTTAAACTTAGATAATGGAGGCGTAATTTTATTAAGAAAGTTGTCCCAGAGTCTGGGCGCGTCCCGGAAAAGCCGCCAGGTTGGATCGATTTGAATTAAACTCGGTGTGGTGACTTTGGTATCTCTGGTCGTGACGGTGTTATTTTTTAAAAATATGTCATGAACTAATACTGTTAAATTCTGTCATTATTACAGGGTATGCAAACTACGAATAAATATTAACATAGGACAACATACCTCGCCATTTGCTTTCTATTTGTACATATCTCTTAATCATATTTACCAGATATCTTAAGCAAGAAATCAACCAATAATACTCGAGACGCATTCAAGAAAGCGAAGATGTTTTACAAGTCTTGTATGAATGAAGGTAGGTGGAACAAACCAGCACAACTTACTTTAGTCAAATAACAACAAAAAAAGTTCAAGCTGCGTCAATAAACTGTACTTTATCAACAGACGAAGTGGAATCGCAAGGTAGCAAACCAATCTTCGAGCTGATCAAAACTCTTGGCGGAATGCCAATGCTCGGAGATCGAATTAAAGGTCGAAACATCGAAAAATTTCTCGGTAAAGTCTGCTACAGAGTCGCTGAAAATTATTTTGAAAAAGTTTCATCGCCTGTGATTACAATGAGAATGGAAGTTGATCCCAAAGACACCAACAGTTATGTCATTGAGGTGAGAGGTTACGGGAATATGAGCAACCAAGTTTCTTACAAATTCTTACGGCGAGATTTTCTTACTGCTACGTAAATCTTACGATTAGTATTTTTATAGCGACATAAAGCGACATTTTTATAGCGACATATTTTCAGCTTGATCAAGGATACCTCGGAATGCCAAGTCGAGATTATTATCTCCAAGAAAAGATGAGGCAAAACATATTGCCGAAATACCGCGAATACATGCGAAAGTTTTTCGAGTTGCTGTGGAAAGATAAAGAGGTAATGGATCGTTTAACCGGTTATTATTGAATTTGACCGACTCTAGTTCGCACTACTTATTTATTTATATTGAAACTTCGTTAACACCAGCATGGATTTTATGATCTGGGAACGGATTAATTCACTTTCCATTATTTCTAATGGGATATCACGGATTCGAACTTCGAATAATTCAGAGTTCGAACGACTTCCTGAAACGGATTACTGAATATTCGGTCCGCTAAATTAAATTTATTTATCACACAGGTTAGAATGTCGCACAACCTTGAAGGCGAGCTCAAATACGAATGTCCTTTGGACGAGGCGGAATGCATTCAAGTAAGGGAGGTGAACTTGACTTCAAATCTACTCCACTTACTAAGCATAACTATACAATAACCATTTACCATTGTAAGGGAGGTGAACTTGACTTCAAATCTACTCCACTTACTAAGCATAACTATACAATAACGTTATTTTCACTTTATTATTTCAGATTCGCAATGGTTCATCTCATAAACATCGTCTGGACAAGGAAGTTGATAAGGTGAATAGTAAAATACCTAAATTCGCGGGCCGTCTATACAGTGACTTCATAATATTGAGATTAATTTCAGGATATTTGATTCCAAACAAAGCTACTGATTTATTTTTTAAATCAAATTTCAAATAATTTAAATAACAAACCACCCGCACTCAGAGGATATTGTTATCGGTGTTCGAACCTATCATTCGTAAGACTCTATTGCTAACCATTGAACCACTCTCCCGCTTCAAAAGGAGACATTTAATGATTGAATCGAGGTGGCAGCTAACCAGGTGACCTGTGTTAGTGCAGGCTCAAATCCTAAGCACTTTTACCATTGATTTAAATATTCCAAATCTCCACAGATCATGGAACTCGAGACAGAACTCGCCAAAATTTTAGAACCGGCCGGAAATCGAACTGACGTATTGCAAATGTACAGAAATATGACGATAAAAGGTAAACGAATACTTAATCAATTAATTCCCACGACCTGGGAATTTGTAGACCGTTCAACTGAGTGTTTGTGAAAATGTAAACTGTGAAAAGCTCATTTGATAAACAACTGTCCACTCTTAACCTTCCTGACCTAGCCAGTGTTGGTTTTAATGCAGCGGATAATCCATTGCACAATAGCAGCATCTGATTGATCATGATAAAAGAGAGCACAAAAAAAATGATGTGATTCTGGAATGACATATATTGATATAAAAATGATTTTGAATGCTAAGTGACAGTACTGAAGTCCATAAGTCATGTTATAAGGGCTGGAAATTCGAATCTCGATTAAGTGGCATTACTAAGTAGTAGGATTCATCTAGGTGTCCATCCCAGTTTAAACCTAAATTAAACCTAAATCTAAATTATTCTGACTTTTACCAAACAGAACTTAACGACAGAACGTCGGATTTTGACTGGCTGACGTACATCAATGCTGTCTTGGAAAAAGTGGGGAAGAAGGTGGACAGTGGTACAAATGTGATAGCAAGAGGAATGCCCTACTTTGAAAACCTTGGTGAAGTGTTAAAGAAATTCAAAAGAAGGTAAATACGGGACCCCGAGGACGAGTAACTCCAGGACGAGTACCCTATATAAATATATAGTTTATAAAATCATTTACCATTACGTAAAAATAATAGAAGTTAATACCATGCAAACTATCTCAGATGCAGTCCGGTGTATCCGATATCCGGCTTAAGGGGTCCGTTTTAACGAGGGTAAACTGTACGTAATTTCTGTGGTCCCGCTTATGGTAAACATGCTCATAATAATCACTTGGGTTTAGGTTGTGCTAGAAGGGATTCGTTTCTTTCACGTTATTTTTGTTTTCAGCGTGGTTCGAAACTTTGCAATTTGGTTGGTTCTGAGAGACAACATTCAATACATGAGCAAGAAATTTAGAGACACGAAAGCTGCATACAAGTAAGACATCTATATATTAATAGTAATGTATATCTGTTCGGCGGATTTACGCTATACAAAACCAACGGTTGGACAGTTGGTCTTCAGGTTTGTTTTTAATGGCTAGTAGGCGTGCGGGGAAACGCGATAAAATAACTAGTCAGGGTGTGTATTATACATGGGTATACAGTAATCCCTCACCTATCGCGGTTAGTGCGTTCCAGAGCCTCCCGCGATAGGTTGGACTCCGCGAAGTAGAAACCACATATTTAATTAATGATTTAAATATATTTAAACGTATTTTGAACCATTATAAATCATTCACACACTCTTATCCACCTTATTAACCTTTCCCACAATCATTTGGCCTGTTATTTAATATTTTTTAACTTTTAGCGCTTAAACATACTAGTACTGTAGGGCACGCCCCCCCCCCCCCCCCCCCATACATACAATATTACATTAAAATACATAAAATACAATATTATAAGAAATCCGCGATGTAGCGAATCCGCGATAAAGGAACCGCGATATAGCGAGGNGGTTCGATGAATTCGGGATGCTTGAAAACTGGTGGAGTGAAAATTCTCGAATGAATTTCGAAAGAAAGACGGAATGCCTCAAGGATCAGTATTCAGAATATTATTATGAAGCAGCGCAAATGAAAGTATGTATAAAAACTACGGATAACAGCGTCTACAGCAAGCACTGAAATTCTGCCCCCAATCCAAACATCTGATGCCCACCTTTAAGATAACTCCACCAAATTATCAACTCTAAAATACAAGTCCACCTCGTTAATGATTTGAATAACAACTCCACCTGGCCTCAAAACTTTTATCTTTATAGACTCCTAATATTTGAAATTATAATGTTCTAGTTACTAAGCAACAAATACTGAGAAAACACTTGTAGGAAATTGTGGCATTTCAAGACAACATAGTACAATAAAAATAGAAGTTTCTCACATTTAGCTATTGCCACATCTTCATTCCTCTTCATGCCTGAGTCTCTTCTTTATATCAGGAGTGCAATTCCATTGAGAACAAGCAGCTAACACAACTACATAAGCTAACCACTATCTAACTGAAAAAAGCAATGATATCTTAACACTTAAGCAAGAACCAATTTTCATAAAATTAATTTTCACATTATGGTCATGGTTGAGTGATTTCGTGATGCACGTCGTTTTGGTTGACTGACTCCATGAGAACGCATCGAAATAATTGACACTAAACATTGACACAAGACACTAAACTGCAATACTGTGGCAGTTAACAATAGCCTGAATTATAAGCTTGAATAATTTAGCGTTTATTTCAGGTTGATGGACTTAAAACTGTTGGTGAAAATATCGCAGATAATGGAGGAATTAGAGCTGCATATGAGGTGAGTAGTATTCAGGAAAACTTTTGAAACAAAAGTCAACTATGAATACATGAACCTTGACTCTAACCCTTGACCCAATATTTCTCGGACAACATTTTCCAAAAATAATTCTAGCTACTAGCAATAACGCTACACAGAAATCTACTCCAATTCTATAAAATAAATTCATTTTAATGGTAGTGGTGCCTTCAATTTTACCTTTACCATTTCAGGGATATCAAATTTGGAGGAAGCACAATCCAGGAAAAGAATTTAAACTCCCAGGACTAGAGCATTATACTACTGCACAGTTGTTTTTCATAGGAAACGCTCAAGTATGGCAAGAGTAATATCAAATCCATATTTTGGTCAATTTGAGAGACATTTGTATACAGACACTCCTCACTCAACGACCACCTCGTTTAACGACCATTCGCACTTACGATATAATATAATTTATTTTATAAAATATATTTTCCAGGTTTGGTGTAATAACGAAAACATACAAGCCGCACAAGACAGAATAAAACGGGCGCCACATAGTCCGCAACAATTCAGGTATATACCAGCCTAGCATAAGTTGTTTAAGCTATTAAACATCACTTTTATACCAAATATTATACCCGGGTAAGCCTTCAACGCAAAAGCTCTTGTTGATATATATTAACCGCTAGTGGGAGACAGAGTGTCACTATGTAGGTTTTCATGCCCACTTCTCGGAGGATCCCCAGATCGTAATTTTCTTTGTCCATAAATTATTCTGGGATGCGAATGGGCCTCTGGGCCCGACGATGAGACAAACACACAAACTTTAGCCTTAAATAAATACGTCAATGCACTAAGAGGTACAAAACAGAAACATGGCTTGTTTTTCGAAAAAATAAGAATAAATCTTTGTTGATTATTATATTTCACAGGGTCGAAGGCAGTCTTCGGAATTTTGCCGCATTCGGCGAAGCTTTCAAGTGCAAACAAGGAGTCGATATTTATTATCCAAGTAATGTTTGTCGTGTTTGGTGACCTGCTTAGTTTTTCTTTCATATTTTTTATATCTTCATCAATGTCAAATAAAATCATGCGCAGAATCTTCAAGAGTGTTTTTAGGCGATGATGGTGGTGGATGTGATGGTAGTAAAGAATACAAAGATGACGTGCGATGACGTAGGATTAAGGGAGATATGTAATGTCTTAGTCCAGTGGTTCCTAAACTGTCAAAGTACGTGGCCCACTTATTGAATGAATGTGACCCCAGTAGTTGCCAAACAATTGTCATTACTTTACCGACTTTTAAGTTTTCACGCAAAGTTTTGTAAAAATTTTACAAGTCTGAATGGGCATATTAGTAGCTCTGAGGCCCACTGAAAATGTCTGCCATGTCCCAGTTAGGGAACCACTGCCCTAGTATCGCTTCCTGAAGATGATATGTCACGGGATGTATAGAAAATTCATTTGAAATTAAAGAAGAAAAGAAATCACTTATTTGCTTTAAATGCAATTTTATTTCAGTAAATACTTTCCAGATAGCAATTAATATTGTTACAAAATAACTGAAACATAGCACTCAGCAAAAATCAGCAAATCTACCACACGATATAATGTAACTATTGAATGATCAAAAGCTTAATTAATTATTCGATCAATTCAAAATGCCAACATATAATATATACAGTAGACCACTCGATTATCCGAACTTGTCAGGACCGGACCAGTTCAGATAATTGAGGTTCGAATTTTCAGCCATTATGATATGACAATTAATTTTCTAAAATATTATGAATTAATAATGAAGTCATTTGTTATTGTTTAAAATCAGATTTCGTCCCAACTATTGCAGGTAAAGGATGATAAGAATTTTATTAGACCCAGAGCCCCAAGCATTACGACTTAGCAAGGGTTTCCTGTGACCCAAAAAATAGCGTGAATGTACCGCGCAATATACGACAAATATTTTTTTCAATTGACTGAATTTTACCGACCAAAGCAACCTAGAAAGCTGTCCCTGACCTTCTATTCATATGCATGCACCAAAAATAATGCTATTCATCTTAGGCCAGGGCTTCCCAATTTGTTTTCCCTGTGGACCCCCAAGTGCTGATTTAACCAGGATTTTTTAGGGATGGTCAAATTATACTACTTGCTGCTTAATATAACTACTTAATCTTAGTGTACTTAGTATTTGATAAGAAGCATACAAGGATACCACATCCCTATTTCAATTATTTCAGTTTATAATTTTCTTGGCACACCTGTAATCGCCCTGTGGACCCCAGGGGAAGCCCTGCCTTAGGCTATTTGCATATATGCACATTACAGATAATTCAAATCTTGTTTAAATCATTTAATTTTTTTGTCCAAGCTTAACATTCCTCTCGATTTTTAGAAATAGTGTCCTTTTTTTCAAGGTGTCTTATATTAATTTTTTTTTGTGCTATGGCATCTTATAATCAAGGGAGAGTGAAAGGAATACAGTAACTGTATCATAAACTACTTCATTATAATATGAAGCAATACTCTGAATGCACAGCAATGTCTAGGCACGGAATAAAGTGTAAAAATATCGTATAGCTAGAATTGGATATATATAATGATAATGATAGATACCGTATATCTATTCGTCTACTATTGGTCACTGCTGCGTACTGCACTTCGGTGACATCTTGTGACCGTATCTAATCAACTTTAACGACACTGTAGATCTTTGTAGTGAACCAGAAACATGCCATGAAACCGACTGTGCCTGCAAGAGTGAAATGTTGCGATTAAAACTTGGTGGTTTACCCTGTAGCGGTCAAATTATATTAATGCCTATATGCATGCAAATTGTGCTGTCACACAGGGCCTTCAAATATGAAGGAATTTACAATCAACCACCTTACAACGAGCAAAAAAAGTTGCTATTCTTGTAGCATTCAATTCTAGATTGTGCGAATGAATCAAAGTACATATCATGTCGGGGGGGGGACACATGTAACAACGAATATAATATATCACGTAGCGCTGTTTAGATCCCTTCTTACACTGTCTATGTAGCAGTAAGCCCAATTTGTTGCCCAATTTGTAGCAGTAAGCCCTTTGTTAA
>QRAM01000537.1:23765-51727 GCA_013436055.1 Halocynthia roretzi | reverse complement strand
GTGACATCATCATTACTTTTAATCAAATTTGAGGGTTAAACTAATTTTAACTATGGTTAATAGAAATCGAATGGTATGTGCAAAATTACGGTCTCCACACTTGAAACAAGGTTACTAGTTTCAGTGGACCCTGAGATACTGGTGGGCTCTAGGTCAATGACCTCTTTGTAGATCATGCCCTGCAGTCCTCAATTTGCTACTGACCAATTCCCAATTTGTGAAATGCAATGAAATATGCAGAAAGTTTACAAATATTTATTCAGGGGCTATCATAGAAATTTTCAGTAGTATGTTGAAATGATGATGGTTGATGAACTGTTGACCTTTGATTTTCAGTTTGTATTCTGATGCCTAAAAAGTATGGTAGTGAAAGCAATCTAATTACGTCTGGCTTCTGACCGACACGAATATGCACCAAGCTGTTACTTTTGTCACTCACCTCACCCGTAAGTCTTTCTTTGAGAACCACATACTTGAACAGAAGGTTTGGGACTCGCACCACTTGCCTGAGCTGGTACTTTTGTCACCACCTCTTATGTAAGATGAAACACTGATTAGCAGTTTTGTATCAATGTAGTAGTCATGTAACTATGGTCAGAAATTTGGATGATGTTATCGGTAGATCTTGGTATTATATGACATTGGTGCATGTGAGAGTGAGCAAATATTTGGTTGTACAAAGCTTAGTTCGGTGCACGATTTCTCCTTCATTGTAAATATTCCCCATTTTTTTTCGCTTACTCTTTTCTATCTTTCTACAAATATTTCCATGGTTAAAACTTTTATTTGTGAATAAACAACTAAATTAATGCATTCAGAAATGTCTGAAAAAGGGCACACTGATCAATGGACTCGTATGGATGCTACAGTGCTCCGTCAATAAAGCCGGATCTACCTACTTGTTGGCCCCTAGGCCAAACTCATCAGTGAACACCAATTTATAGAAAGCAGCTTCAGTATTTCAAGTTCGAATCTACCAGTCAATTGATTCCAATTTCTCATTCGGGAGAATTCCCAGTGGAAAAGTGAACGAAGAAAAGCTATTTTTACAAACAGGGAGTCGCACTGCTGGTGTAGGGGAAGTGAAACCTGCCAAAGAGACGACCATCCATTGCCAGTGTGGGTGAAGTTCAGATATCTCAGTATTTTAATAGTTCAATCTGTGATCCCAATTCATCCCCTGAAATGCTGAAATTCTTCCTAGTACCACTGAAGGATACTTCGAACCCAATACCCCTCTTCCTGGACTAAGGCTTCGAACCTACAGACAACTATGAAAAGAAGAAGCTACTTTTGCATCGATCACCACAGCATTGACAACCTTTTATTTCTCAAGTTTGATGTAAGAAGACAGGAAAGGAAAATAATAATGCAGAACACAATGCATTATACTGTTATCACCAATTGATTTGTTAAGTTATATTCCACTACAGATAAAGCATTTATCAGGACAAGCAATTATAAAACAAACGAGAAAAAAGCAAAAAAGAATTTCCAAAGTTACGACGAAGTCTCGATTCTGCTGTACGAAGTCTCGGTTATTTATCCAAGATGGGTGAAGTCCTGAGTTTTCTGAGTTACGTTTTACGACTTCACGTTGGTCTTGGTACAAAGAATATAATACATATGTACAAACTGGAGAAAGGTGAAAGGTCATGAAGGTTGCAGTGTCCGACGACGCGTTTTGATCTGTGAAAGCCCGCGCGCTGGTTAGTGTTGCTTTCTTCGGAAAGAACAACCTGTATGGAAAAAAGATTGTATGTATTTAGTAAGAATTATTTTGAGGCATGTAAACCTAACATCGAGGGCGATCATGCAGTCATCGCAACTGGACCTGTACTGAATAATTTACTGTGTATANTTCAAGTGTGGAGACCGTAATTTTGCACATACCATTCGATTTCTATTAACCATAGTTAAAATTAGTTTAACCCTCAAATTTGATTAAAAGTAATGATGATGTCACATTGTTTTGAACTTATTATTTCTTACATTACATGAATATGTGATATTGAATGACATTCGGCCATTGCAAAATAATTACAGGAATATATATATTGATTATTGAAACATTTCTATAAATTTTGGGGTTTATTGATGAGTTTGGCCTGGGGCCAGAAAGTAGGTGAATCCTACCTTGGGTGGAATACATATGCAGCATCCAGGACCCGATTTCATGTCGACAACACTCAGTATAACACTCACAATTAAAATTAATGAAACGCATAAAACAGCAATGATGGTGCTTAGTACGAAATCATTTGAATGAATGGTAAAAGAATTAAAGAAAAACTAAAATAGGATATCGTAATGGTAGCAGAAAACAACGGCATGTAAGAGATTATCTTCTTGCATATCTAGATCATTATGATGGGAATTCAAGATCTTATGCTATTTCCTTAATGATGTGATGTTCACCACAATGGCCATATGAAAATTCTTGGAAGGCTGATGAGCTACTGAGCTCACGGTTTTTCATTTTTATTGGAAAGCAGAATTATGTAACACTGACTTTCTGTTCAAGTCCTCGCATTGTGAATAAAAATGCACAAAAGGTCCACAAAAGGTATTTTCCAAAAATAACTCACTGGACTCACTGGTAACTCCCTGAGGCTGAGGTTGGAAAGTCGGAGTCAGTCTGACTGACAGTCAGAGTCAGTCGGAGTTCACAACATGCAGTGGTGTCACCAAGCTAAACCATAGCTAGAGCTTCCACTGCTAAATGACTATGTGGCATTGATATTTAGCAGGAAAGAATAAATCTGCTTATTAGTCCACAACATGTAGTGATACCAAAAAAGTAGACCTTCCACTGCTTAATAATCATAATGTGGCGTCATTCCTTCTGGGAGCATAAGTTTTCCTTGACAATTTTCAGCCCTTTTTTTCAGTTGAATGACCCATTTTTCAACCAGTAGTACCCACCCAAATGCTAGTTACCAGTTAGTCTCTGGGTCATACACTCGGGAAAATATATTCCAAGCTTTTTTGTGAATTCTGCTATTTTGGGGATCTTTTTTGGGAAATTGTGAACTAACTCTTGTATTTGTTGCAGCTCAATAGCTGATATCAACAAATTCCTATTGAGGCATTGTGCAGTAATAATAAAAACAAAAAAAAAGTAATTATGACAAGTCAAGCATAAAGACTCAATATAGAATAATTATTCAGCAATCTTCTGATCTTCATAAGTCTAGACATCGGAAACTGTGAGAGAGAAACTACCGGGTACCTCGATAAATCAACCCTTCTCGGGTAACTTACATCAGAAGGGATCCTCCAACGTGGGTGTGGTTTCGGGGTTTTCTTTTTCATCCTGTGCATTGCTTTCAATACCTGTCTGTATCCCGTTCTACTCGCAGGACCCGGTTTTCTTGCCATGACAAGTTTTTCAAAGTCTTTTTCGCTGAGACGGAAATCGTTCTGGAACTGAATATCTCTTCGTTTCTTCCGTCGCTTGTTCTTTTTCTTTGTGTACGCATCCTTCACATGATTAGAGGTCAGAGGTTGTGGGAAAATAATCTCCGTGTTGCTGCCAGGAGATAACATTGTTTTGTTCGCCTCATACTTGTGGTTCCTGTGATTTTCTTCGACACGCCGGTCAGAATGACCTGAATGTTTCAACTTTGAACTCTTGTGACCATGCTCTTTATTTTTCTTTTCTCTTCTTTCAACAGAAGCGAGAGAGAATGATAAACTGGACGAACTGCTGCTACAACTACTCTCTGTACGAGATCGATCAGCTTTCAGTATGTCTAGAGAGGCACGACGTATAGGTGAATGTAAAGGTGAAGTCACTGGACCATTTGGTAACGTAATCATTGACGATGTGAACAATGGCTTCTTTTGATGCATGGAACCGGGTGACCTTATCATATCCCTACTGTTGTTAGGCGGGGTCAATTTCGGAGGGGTAATTTTGACCCCAGCGTTCTGGGAAATCTTTTTCGGGGCCCCTTTGCCAAATCTTTTCATACGACTCAATATACTTTTTTGGTGCTTGGACATCATGCTACTGTGACCCACCCCACGTTTTGCTGTGGCCGGGTTACCCATACCGGGGTCCAGTATACCGCTCGCCGCCATTTTCGGACTGTCTCTAGCCACTGAATTCGCTTCTTGGGGTTTGCTGTAGAACTCTGGCTTTGGAAGGGGGGTAATGCTACCCATATCAATTCCCGTATCATCACCCACATGGGTGATCTGTTTGATTGGGGAAGATTCAATATGTTTCGTCCAATGAATGGATGAATTTACTGTTCCGATTTTCTCTGGAATATTATTTTCATATTTTGTGCTGTTGCTGTGGTGTCTTTGTTTTTGCTTCATATTATTATCGTTCATCTGTGAGTTTTCAAAAACACTTTCGACTTCTTCATCCTCATCCGACAGAGTTTCCGCACGCACACTTTTAAAACCATCCACCTGTTCTTCCTGGTCATCATCTTCTTCATTGTCATCATCCGACTGTGACGCAGCCACCGACATTTTCCTTCTATTGATAATCAACGGCGGGATTTTATTAGATTTCGTTTCTTTTCTCCGCTTTTTCGGGGGTTGAATACGAATGAAATCCTCGCTCGAATCTGTGTCTGATTCGGACAAAGATTTCTCTTTGTACTGAACCTTTATTTTCAGAGGTTCAACAATTCTATTGTTGAATGGAGCAACCTCTGAATTCTCTTTGGTGACGATCATGTTGTTTTTCTCTTCTTTGCTCCTCGTTTTTTCGTGCTTTCTCTTTATTTTCTTCTTGTGTTTTTCCGCCACATGATTGGCCTTTGACTTATCAAACTCTTCCCTATTCTTTTCCTCCTTTTTCTCGCCTCCACCTCCGAAGAGAACATCAAGAAGAGACCTGTAGCAATATTGACATGAATATCCCTTGAGCTCTCTGTTCTCCTGACCGCAATCTGGGCATTTCACTGTCTGCACAGACCTCGCCACTTGCTGGCATTGCGGACACTTAAATGACGCACAACTTATTGTGGCATTGCATTTCGGACAAGTCCTTGTTCTGGTGGGGTTTGTGGGTGAAAACGGGCCTTTGTGGGATGAAATTTTGACCGGTTCTGGGGTCTTTTTAGTTTCCTTCACGGTTGTTTGGTTGTCCTTTTTAAATAATGCATCGGTCGACATGATTGCTTGCGGTTTGGCTTGTCTTTTCGGATTATCAACAGTGGAAACAGTGGAAGAGACGTTTGCTGTCGATACGTGGGGTCTAGTAGGGGACAATATTGTCGTGGGTAAACACCTGGGTATCTGTGGGGGCGTTTTTGTGATAACTTTCTGAGTATTGGAGTTGTCACTTGGAATCAACGGGGGTGGAACCGGGAGAATCCGAACAGACATTTCAGCTTGTTTGGGTGGGTGCGACGGGGTCACAGAACTCGGGATACTGGTGGATAAAGCAGGGGTGATTCTATTAGGGGGTTTTGGGGATGCTGAAATTAAATAATAACACATTAACCAAGTCACATTGATATAAATTGTAAATTCTCGATTCACAAGCGAGTTCCGTTCCTGAAACTCGTTTGTGAATTGAAAATTCGTTAAGCGAAGCGCACCGAAGCGCAATCGAAGCGCAATCGAAGATGATCACCATGTTTACCTTTAGTTTAATGATGAATAAATGAATTTATCACCTTGTTTACCTTTACTTTGTTTACAGGTGATACATGCTAACAAATTTTGTGATTATTTTGGTTATATATTCATTGCTATAAGCAAAATAGTTCACACAGTTCATTCTTGGTCATATTCTGTATCGAAACACTTCTCTGTGCTTAGGTTTAGCTACAGTTTCTGTATTATTTGATGTCTACAAACTTAATGAGATTAACAAGCAAAATACTTGTAGTATGGAATTCTCGTTAGGTAAATGCTCTTAACATCAAATCCTCGTAGAGCGAGGAAGTAGTGAACTATATATTAACTTCATACCATGTTCAATAACTTTTGGTTTCATCTTTTCCATCTCCGCTTGTACAAGATTATGCACCATTGAAACGAAATCCCTGTGAATGAAATTTGCGACTTTAACCATATGCAGATACTACTTGAAGTACAAACAATATCAAACGTTGGTAAAAGACCTTAATCTTTCAAGATTCAAACATCATAATGAGAAAAAAACTGCCACGTCTTCTTTGTTTCCATTTCAAAAGGAATTAGTACAATACAATACATATTTAGAATATCAGACGAAAAGTATTCGACCAGCAATTAGTAGAAAATATTAGGAGTAAACATTGTGCTAGTGCTACCACGTCCACAGCGACTGCAAGTGATCACAAACATAAACAAATCAGCACATGCAAATCTCCCGCCCAAGCGATCGACTACATGAGTTGCCAGGCTGTGTGGTTTATAAAAATTTTATGATTTTTTCATTTAGGACTGGTGAATCAGGGTCTGGAAACGGCGAAGGTCAACTGTATTTGAATTACTACATCGAAGAAGGAATGAACGTGCCTTACTAATTTATATATAGAGTTATTTTCCACTTACCGTTGCAACCGTGGATCTTTGAAAGCAAGTGATGTTTCAAGCAGAACGTTCCTTGACATATCAAGAGTGACATTACATTTGTGCCATGTTGTGATCAACGTATATAGAAATGACTGAAGACATTTTATTAAACGATTGTAATCTTCTGAGTTCTTCAGAGACAGTTCTTTGAGCCACTAGAAATAGAATTCAATACATGACAGATCTTGATATATATGCTCTAACACAGAGGTGTACAAAGCACAGCCCGCAGAGGAGTTTTATCCAACCTCCAAGGAGTTGATGTTTTCTTTAAAAAGTGAGATTTGAATATTTGCTTGAATCCCCCTATGTCGTTTTATAGTTACTTCTCATGTTTCATTGCATGTAAGAGTTAGGTTTGTGACGTAATTAAGAGAGATTATAGTCTCGTGAGCGGCTGTGTAGTGAGTAGCAAGTGTTACCTTTTTCCTTTGGCCCGCGAAACTCAAATAATTCATAATGCGACTTGTCTATAAAAAGTTTGGTGACCCTTGCTGTAACCTAATCTGTTGAATAATAGGATACAGGTAAATGGTTTAAATAGATTTCACTTACCGATTTGAACTGGTCCATTGTGGCAATATTAAGTTGTTTGAGCGATTGAACCATCCCTGTTCTAGCAAGCGAAAGCCAGATACGTGTCCAGCTTGTTGGCATCTGAAAATATATATGAGATGAGATAAAATGCCCCAATATATGATATGAAATATCATAAGCTTATTATTTCATACCTTCTTAGCACAGTCAGTGCATATAAGCCAACTCAAAGCTTCATGCGAGCATAGCTGATAGCTTGCACTTAACATCATTTCCTTTTGATATTGCAGTTCGACTGGAGCAGATTCAATAAGTGATGCAATCTAAATAAAAAAGAGAAAAACTGTTTAGGAAGCGTCTGCATCAATCGCTGTTTACAAAATTATCAGGAATTCCAAGTTTTCCACCAACCCTAACCTCAGATTCATAAAATCCCTTATTTGTATGCACGAATATCAAATGTTCAGATTTAACATAATTTTAGGCTTGAGATAAGAGATAGGAATAGTATACAATAGTACTCGAGAGTTATATTCTTTCGCATACGCTAAATTGCCAGTCAGCTACCAAGTACAGTACAGTACACGAAAATAATGCCTCATACAAGACACTTACATTTTGTAAAACTTTGGTACTTGTAGGATCTTCTTTATCCTGACAAGAATGTTCTTGGAATAAACTGAATATATATTTCATTTCTTCCATATTCCCATCGGTCAATGCTAGTTCCATGCAAGAACTCAACTCATCCATGGCAAGGGGATGAGGTCTTAAAAAAATAAAATATACAGTTATTATTAATACACCACCCTCAGGCAATGTGGACAAGGGGCTGAGCTGAGTAGCAACTATGAAAGAAACTTTTTGTCTCATTTCAATGAAAATCCAGATATAAATATATTGAATATACAATGTAAAGACTTTTTTATTACTTTAGTGCAAGCACTTATCTCTAACTCACCTTTCTCTCAAGAATTGCATTAGTTTTGAGCTTCTCTCAAACCATTCTCCTGCCGGTGATAAACTTTTATAAAATGAAATGTTTTTCTTGATCGGGTGCAAAAAACTGCAGATTTTTGCAACCGATTTCAAATTAGTTGCAATAATTTCATCTTGACGCAGGGAATTCTGAAAAATACATATTTGGGAATAAAAATGGTTGCCGAGCGACCGGGTCTTTCCAGAGTAGGTGAAGTAGTGATGTAGGTAATTCGAACTGTGCTTATAATCCCTTTCTAGCAGGTCTTATCAGTAATGCATTGAATCTGTATTGACTGCGTCAGTATAAGGGTTTGACTGCTAATACTTACCAATAGAGATGGTTCAGACGCTTTTTGTACGATAGTATTCTCCAGCCAGCTTGTATACACTTGCAAGCTTTTCCTATTGTTTGTTTTCGCCAATTCTTTAAAAAGTCTAAAATATATCAAAACATTGTTAGAAAGTATTCCAATTCAAGTCAATACTGCTAAATATAATGTAATCCAAAAAAATAAGAAACCTTTCAGCAAAAGCGCTAGATACAGTGATAACAGCACGTTGAAGTGAGATGATCGATCTCGTCCAATCAGGTTTGATTATAGAGGTCATGAGGTTAAGTACATCATCGACGGAGTGACAAGGAAAAGCTCTGAAACATAATATATATATAGCTATTGTGATTGCACAATAGTCTATTGCTTGACTTCCTTGTATACGAATTGATCACGTGACTGGTACACATCACCGATTTGGAGGAAAAGGGAGGCCCTATGTGTTTGTCCTAATAGCTTATTCACAGGGGTTGCATTCATAGAAAGCTTTGATTGTGGCCAAGTCAAAACCTAGCTATGTGACGGCAACAGAATATTCATGGGAATGATTACTCAAAAGTTGGTGTCTGTGTTATACATGGGTATAGAGCTTTTTCAGCTATCTGAAAGTTCACAATAATTTAAATGCATTAATTCTGAGCTTATCTTACTCTCTCAAATTATTCTCATTAAATTGCGGCAAAATTTCCTTGTCGTTTGAATATTCCGCAATCCACTGAAGAACTTTTCCGATTCCGAGCGTCAACATTCCAGGTTGGGTGAGAAGATTGAACAAAGCCCATTCGTTGTTCTGAAGATAATAATAATTAATTAGGTCAATATATATTGGTAACGGTCAATCACTCAGGTGTATATTTTAGGGTTCATCACACTGTAAGCCAGTTGCCAAATGTTTGCGGAATGTACAGACGCGTAGTATAATTATTTCAATATAATTTGGTAGTATAGTAAGAAAACTAACACGCAACTTCTGATACAATTATCGTTCCTTCGCCTACTTTGGTCATTGGAAGTTCAATGCCTATGTTATCACAAACTCCCTTACCCCTCCATTAATCTTATCCAAAGCTTACATCTAGTCTGGTCTTCAAATTTTTCAAATTATTATGAAGTAGTTTTTAATACCTTGTATGAATCAATGATCTTTTGTATATCTTCTTCTAAAACTTGATTCCTTTGTTTGTGAATGAAACTTAATATGTTCATGGAGGCAGCAAACAAATGAACTTGAGGATTATGTACATTGCAACGAAACAGCAGAGTTTGGCATTGACCCAACATACAAGCTTGATGAGATTGATTGATAATATGGGTACCTGCCTCTATCCATTGCTGAAAGGAAAATAATATTTTAAATTAGCTCGTTCTTCATGTTATTCTGGTTAGAACAGTCGTGGGTGCGAAAGTAAATTTGTGTTTTCGTCGGTTTTATTATAAAAATATACTGGCAGAAACCTGGCCGGGTAAACCTTCAAGGACAGTGTAAGCATCAAGTCAGAAATAGAATAGGTAAAATATTTTCACCCACTAGGGAGCAGTCTCGAATTATTTTTTTAAAAATAATATTCAATAATAATAACTACACCAAATTTCCTCCGTTTTGTACAGTGTAAATGCGTCGAACACACATTCACTTTTATTCATATAGATCGATTGATTACCTATACATACACATCTATTAATAGATAGAGGGTAGTTTTAGAATTCAGAAGAGACCTGGTCATTTACAAGTTTCGTGCTTAACTAAAAAAACTTCACCTAATTAACTTCTGTGTTTATTTTGAGATAGTTTGGCTTATACCCAAAAGAAGAGAAAGGCTATTTATTCTATAACCAGTAAAATAACTTGACATTAAAGGATACTCACCCTTATCAGAGTGGGATTAACGCAGGGTTCAAGTGGAACACGATTTACCCACTCAGCAAGCCATCGGTAACATGGAAAATAATTCCCTGCTTTCCCGTTTTGATCGAGAATGTATTGAAATATGAGGAATAAAATGTCAGCATCTTGTCCAATGAGTGAATATTCTGTTGAATCTGCGAACAAAAAGATTCAAGTTAAGGTCAAGGTTGTGGTCAAGGTAGGGTATCCCTTATCTGAGGTTCTGAAACCCGAAAAAACGGTGAAGCTGGCCTTGCTGGGCAGTTACTGGATTGAACTGATCTGCTGGGTAATTGCTAAGTATGAATTTCGTTGTATCAGAGACTTACTTCTCGAAGATTCAAATGAATGAATGAACGAATCGAGATTCGTGTTAGGAAGAATGTTTTTTCCAGCCAAAGCATCCAAGACTTCAATTAAAAATTCAGGTTCGAGTGTTCCCAGCGTGCACCCAGTCGGATTCTTTGGATTTGGTTCCGTCAATCTGAGACAAATCTCCTTGAACTGACCCTGCTTTGCAGAGTATAGCAACGACCATTGTTCGATGAGGGAACTAAAATAGAGAAAATATCTTTATCATATTGGAGAATCATTATTGGGAAAGGTCTACTAGACTGGTGCCTTCAGAGATACGGACACAGGTCGTGGCGGTGTTTGTTTTTAAAAAAAGTGCCCCAGGGCGCAGGATATTAACTATTCTATTATCAACTGGATGCCTACACCAGTCCTTGAAAGTCTCACCCCGGGAAATGTGGGGTTCCTGTGCTAGTTAGTGATAAAACAACTGATATTAATGCTACGAACATCCGTGCAGCAGTAGAATTTAATACACTCTGAACCCAGCGCCCTATTTTTTTTGGTAATGTATTATTTTAGTCTGCATCTGGACCTCCATGCTAATTTAGGACAGCTACTAGTACAAGAGTACAACAACGGTAAAGATTTGATTCACTCACTTAAGATCTGAAGCTGATAGCGATGATTTCGGAGTGTTATAGATCTTTACTGTTTTCAGGTATCTTGTAATGCTCAAGTATCTGAAAAAAAATATTTGGTGATATGAGTACAGTTTGATTGGTATGCTTGCAATAGTTGACCAAGTCATACAGCCCTCCCAGGAACAAGTAATTCATTCTTGGGCCTTAGTTTTACGGTCCACTGAAGGATGCTTGAAAGTGCAAGCTCAGTAAAGTCAGTTTTTTTCAACAATTTGAATTAATCCATCTGGTGATGAAGAACTAATGTTCTATGTCAGGGTTCCCCAAACTTTTTTTGGCTTGCGACCCCTTTCAATTTAATATAATTCATGCGACCTCGTGCTGGGTCGCGACCCCCAGTTTTAGGAGCCTTGTTCTATGTCATTCAATGATACTCACCTTTTTTCTCGGTCCAACTTCTCCACCCTTAATTTGACAATATCCGGTGCTTCTCTCAGAACATCTCTGTTTTTGCTTCCAGTGATGTTGGATCCGGATAAAACTCCACGAAGCAGGAGGTCATCCCAATGTCTCATACCAAAAAACCTGGATAACAAAATAATCAGGTAGCGGAATTCTGCGGATCACTTTCGTCACAATTATATCAAGTGAATATATCGAAGTAGTATTATCATTATTTCATAATTTGAAAAGAAATTCAATCAATATATCAAAGTGAATCACCAGGGTTACCAGGGTTACCAGGGTTACCAGGTAAAAAACCTTGAGCTACAATCAGTGTTTGAAAATGTAGAATATAAATTACCTTTTCATAACGTCTTTAAGCTGCAAAGGTTTTACAGCATCTTGAACGCAATCAATCAAATAACTTCGAAATTGTCTCGGAACTTCATGTCTTGTCAGAACCTCGACCAATTCTTTTTCTATGTATTGTTCCATGATTACAGGAGTGTTGCACTGACATCTAGTGTCTGGGTTCGATGCGCTTCGACTAAATTGAAGAAATGATATGAAAATTTATTTCAAACCAGGATTATTCATAATATTTCAATACATTCTCGATCAAAACGGGAAAGCAGGGAATTATTTTCCATGTTACCGATGGCTTGCTGAGTGGGTAAATCGAGTTCCGCTTGAACCCTGCGTTAATCCCACTCTGATAAGGGTGAGTATCCTTTAATGTCAAGTTATTTTACTGGTTATAGAATAAATAGCTTTTCTCTTCTTTTGGGTATAAGCCAAACTATCTCAAAATAAACACAGAAGTTAATTAGGTGAAGTTTCGTCAGTTAAGCACGAAACTTGTAAATGACCTGTTCTCTTCTGAATTCTAAAACTACCCTCTATCTATTAATAGATGTGTATGTATAGGTAATCAATCGATCGATCTATATGAATAAAAGTGAATGTGTGTTTGTGTTTCGTTTGTTCACCGCTTTTACACTAAAAAAAACAAATGGTTGGACTAATATGAGCCAAATTTGGTGACTAAGGGTATCTCGGTGCAGGTTGTAAAGATTAATTAACTCACGTATTATGGTTGAAATCGGCCGGTCTGTGCTGACATAATTCAGCTAAAGCAGCTTCAAGCATGATGATGGCGGGAATAGCATGAGTCAGCGAATATTTGGAATGAATTTCATTCACAACATCGATAGTGACATCGCGTACCGGTGCATAACTGGAATGAAGTAATATAATTATTATGGTTAAGGACACAATTAATATCTATCACTATAAAAGCTATCAGTTTCAAATTCAATGGAAAGCACAGAGTGTGTAAATTAGGGGTCCCCAGCCTTTTATATGCCCCGCACCCCTATGAAATGTTTGCATCGTTTAAAAAGTAACTTAATTTGAAGGTGAAGAAGTCTATTATATAGAAGTGCTAGTTATTTTATTCCGTAAATTGAATACAAAAAAAGGAATAGTACGTGTTAGTATGTTCTACCCTAGAAAATATAAGAGTCATATTATATAATGGACAACTTTGAAATGACAATGTTTGCATGTTTGCATGTTTGCACAATATATATCTATAATGTGAATATATGGACGTGTAGTCGGGAACACAATATAAAACTTATCAGGAACAAGTTTATACTTGTTTTAGTATTATTTTAGTCAATTTTACAGACAGCCAAACTATTGGTCATTACCAATACCACATCTACAGTAAAGCGTCTTATTTCTCGAGACAATGACAGAGTGACCTTATATCTTACTTAAATTTCTTTTTGACATCATGCACAGACTTGCACTGAATGCAAGGGTCATGACCTCTCGATGCCCTATGACACGTGCAGTTACATGGAACCAAGTTGTATTCGCAAGCTGTTCCAGCCCTGTATGTGATGTATGCTTCGCGTATTTTGATCATATATTGCATTGCATTTTCACCTGGATGAAAAATAATATCCAAAATCAATACAGGTTGCGATATAGCAAAGTTATTGGGAAGGTTGATGATGAAATACGCATTTTTAGTCTTGTAAATTATTCAAAAGCCGGGGAGATGAGAGAATTTAGATACATGTCGGCAAAGTGGGAGTTGCTTAACGCTAGTCAAAGGGCTCAATATAACCAGAATATATAACAAACAACGAACAGTGGTTGCAGAAAATATCGTTCACTGAACAAATATTACTCTGGAAAAGTCAAAATTGACGTAGGTATTAAAACGAAACTGACTACTACTTACTGCTTACTACATAATTCACTACTGTCTACTTACTGACTTACTTAGTAGTCAGTGTGTACAAAGTGACAAAAGTAACACTGAATGACAAGTATAATTGTAGGGCTCACGTGTTCTGTTTCTAGCAATGTAGCATTTTATATACTAAATGGAGAATTAATTGTTACTTTATATCATATTCTTTATATCATAATCCCTACAAAATACACTCCCACTTACAAGGGAGCAACTCCGCTATCGTTGTTCAGTAATAGTTAGGTCACATAAAACGAACGTAATATTTCAGTTAAACGATGCTCATTAGTAAGGTATAAATAAATCTCACAATTGCTGTCTGTATTACTTATTTTTTGTGACTAGCTTTTCGTATACACATTAATTGTCTTGGGCTGATTATAAAATGTGTGCGCAGCTTAAAGGGAAGATTGGCTACAAGCCTTAACAATAGATGTAAACAGATGGAACTAAAGGATGTAGATAAAGGTAGATAAACATTTCACAAGAACATTTTGACGACAGGATTTTAAAATAGGAAGAGATACCTTATCAATGTTTGTATTTATTTGCACACGTCATTAAGATTCACACAGTTTGAGTCAAATTAAATAAAAACTCTCACCAGCTAGTGATATTTCCGAAGTTATTTCATCGTTCTGCAATCTTGCCATCAACGGACTTTTTTTCGTATTTCTTCGGGCTTTCCAACCACTCGCACGAGAATGTGAATTGCAGTGAGGGAAAGTCGAGTTCTTCCAGGTTGAACACTGCAATGAAAAAACACAGAATATTGTATGAAACACAGCTTGGACCCCTTCATGGAATCCTTGATTTCTCATCGACCCTCATAATGTATATATATAAAATATGTTATTAATAATGAATTTCTCAATTCACATATAATGATTTCTCTCTAGGACAGTGGTTCTCAAACCGGGGCCCGCAATGTCGTTTCAGAGGGACCGCGAACGAAACGCTTAATGGATGAATCATACTAAATAATGGTATAAACAAATAAATCATTTTACATTCATCGGACCGCTATGCAATTTTTTTCAAAGTTTGAGAACCACTGCGATAGAACAATGTAGCAGACTGGAATTTACCTCCTTGGCAAGCTTATCACAAACATAACAATAACATTTCGAACAACACAATGAATTCTGATCATCCGGTGGTTTATTGACGTCATCGATTCTCCTGAAAGTGGAAAAATTAATGTCAATATTTCATATACCAATTTATAAGTTAAATGACAGAAACAGTGTATTACGGAGTATTTACGTTTCTTTATTCTAAAATATTCATGAAACAAAGGCTTTGGGTATCCATGAGCAGAATCTACATAATAAAGTATTTGATATGAACTATAAATATCCATCTAGATCCTGCAGACTGATGTCTGTCTGTTGTTTGATGGGTTAATTACATAAACACAGAATATGGTGGAGTACAGAGCCTATTTCTGGATATCAGCAGTGTTTAATGTTTGCCAACACAACTCATCAGCGATTTTCCGGTATCGCCTGATAATTTTGTTCGTGTCTTGAACGAACCAGGGTGTGAATCCGTATGGGTTAAGTACGTTCTACCCTACTCCCTTCTCCCCCTAAAAACTGCGACTGTGTTCCCATGATTGCGCAATTTAAGGTTAAGATATTTGCAATTGAGAGAACGTTTTTGTTTGCTGATAACTCAGAAGATTATGAATATATGGACGTGTGGTCGGAAACAGCACAAGAAAAATTTATCAGGAACAAGTTCATACTCGTTTTATTATTATTTTAATCATATTTACGGGGCGGGCGAACTACTCTGCAGAAATCTGAGGG
This sequence comes from Halocynthia roretzi, assembly GCA_013436055.1. Classification (NCBI taxonomy): domain Eukaryota; kingdom Metazoa; phylum Chordata; class Ascidiacea; order Stolidobranchia; family Pyuridae; genus Halocynthia; species Halocynthia roretzi. The sequence continues at coordinate 35,996 of QRAM01000537.1, read as the reverse complement.
TAGGCCCCTTTCCACACCTATGATCTCGTATACTTTGTAAATCGTATTGCCACTAAATAAATACTAAACTTACCTAAACAGGTGAATCGGACAATCTGCTCTCATATGAGACATTATCTCTGCTTGCCTCACCCCGATGATCTCGATATCATCGTCGATGACAATGTGAGTAGATTGGGCAGCGACTCCTTTATCATCTGAAAAGAAGAATGTATCCATTAGAATCAGATTTCGAGCAGTTCTCCGTATAAAGCAGCGGGTAAAAAGCGACGTAATATCAAATGTATTAAACGGGACGGCTATTCCGAAATACAGCAAATTATGACTTGTTAAAAAAACGTTTTTTACCTTTTCTTATTCGTGCTGCGTGCCGCTGTGTTTGCTGCGAATTGGTTTCGTGTATTCTCTGTCTTTCGTCTTCATCATCATCGCTGTCACTTATGATCACCGGGGCGGAACAGGAATTTACTGATGATGTCTGACGTTTCACATAGACATTCGTTGTAATAACACCACCTGCAAGAATACAGTCTCCTTAATAATTGGGCACCAACGCCAACTGCCAATTATAAACTACCGTACTTCACGGACTATAAAACGATATTTTTTTGCAATTTTATTCTAAATTTCGAACCATGCACCGTGATTTCAGGAATTTGTGAAACACTATGGTGAACGAGCAAACTACTCATAATTTCGAAAACCTCATTGAACGAAAAATCCTCATTAATCGGTAAAATGGTGTACCATGATGCGTTTGGAGCTCAAAAATGGCCCCCTAGAGGGTATGTATCGACTCTATTGGGATTTTACCTTGATGCGTTGAAGGAGGTGACGAGATGTTCTGATTAAACACTGGATTCTCATGGGTTGTCGAATGTGTTAAATTGGTGTTTGAGGTATACCTGGTCCCATGTCCGCTCTGATGTTGTGGCTGTGGTTGAATTTGGGTTACCGATTCAGGTCGGGTCCCACTGTTCGGGGGCATACCCAACATAGAGATCTGGCTACGATGGGTCATCTGTGCCGGGGAGTAAGACGTTCTCCGAGGCGATATAATATCGGATGTTCGCTGCATTTCGGGACTCAGGAGAAGTCCTTGGTACGGATTGCTGGAGTTCTGCTGGTACATCCCTCCAGTAATTCTAGAATGAGCTTGCGGGGATATGTGATGCGGTCTCACGCCGTCCGAATTGAGAAGAGAAGGCGAAGACGAACTTTGACTTTGGTTACTATGCATTGTGTGAAGTGGCGGAGGTGGCGCTAGAGATTGTCTGTGATTGATTGGCTGAGACGATTCCCTCGAAATATTTCTCGTTTGTTCGCTCGCAATCAAAAGACGCGATGTGGCTGCCTTTTGCAACACTGACTGCTCGGTTCGTTGGGCGTGTGTATCCACGGTGTGTTGTGGAACTGAGGATTGTCCTAAACCGATCTGAAATGGAACAAAAAACAAATTCATATCGATTTGAAATTCCAATCTAATTATCAATACAGAGAACAGTCCAACTAAAAGTCTTTTTTAGATATTTCTGTATAAGTTACCGAAATGACTCGCACGCGCGCAGGAGGGTGGTACCTTTACGTGATGACGTCACAGGAATACAGAAATATCATTACTTGGCAAAAATAAAAGCATAACCTTGAATTTAAACAATCAATGGTAACGTTAGCACACACCTGATTCAAATTCTGCAGTTGTGAAATATTTAATCCCTGACGATACTGACTCGAGAGCAAACTTCGTAAAGACGCTGAATGGTCGGATAATTGTTGTTGGGATTGATAAGCTGCTGCGAGTGGTTGCTGTTGCATCACCGACTGTGGGTGGCTTTGATTTCTTAGCGTTGCATTGTACAATCCTGGTTAAAGAAATTCAAGCAAGGTAAATACCAGTCGTATCTCAGTCCCAAAATAAAGTGGTTCAAATCGGGATAAACGTTTTTCCAAGTACAATACGCTTTTTTTGCTTTCAAAGTTATTCAAAAGTCGGGGTGCATATTGAAAATAACACTCCCTGTCCAATTATCAAAAGGGCGTAAAAACACAAGAAAATGTGTGATTAAACATTGCTCAAATATCCGAATCAGCAAATTAAAATGTTACACTCCTTGTCTCAACGTTCTTTGAGTCCTCATAATTTCAACTTTGTCCTAATTCTATCAAATCTCCAATTCAACCATGTTACAATTGTCAATTTTAGCTTCTACTATATTTCCCATCATCACGTCACCAATACTCTATCTCTACATTGTACAGTAATTGTCTCGAATTATACAGTCATGTCACTTAGTCTAGAACATCTCAACGTTTTTTCCGTATTCCTCCCTTACCAACCCCAGACGCTTGCATTTCCTCCCCAGACGCTTGATCATTACAGTAAACAAAAGAACAAAAAATCAATCACCTATATACAAATTTTTATACAACTTTAATGAGAACCCTGAGCCTCATGCTGAGAAACTAATAGTCATTTGTCATTACAACTCGAAGCTAGTAGGTATATCTAGATTCTAGAAAACCACAGGTAGCGCTGATAACATCAAACCTGGCATGAACAGACAAAATCACATAGAAACTATTTTTCAAATTCCTTCCCAATTCCCCCCTTGGGCAAATTTCCTCCCAGGAATTGTAAATTCCTCTTTTAGGGAGCCAAGCGGCTCCGGTTGAGAACCACTGGTCTAGAATATTCACCACCATTATGAAAAAAAAAGCATAATTCAGTCGCTACAATCCATGCTTTCCAATGAAAATAAAAGTGTGGCCTCTGTAGTTCATTATTCTTACAGATAGTTGCCACAACCAGATGTTCATGTAACCATCGCTCCATTTAACTCCGACTGCTCTGAAAGTTTTCGATTACCTGGATAATGCTGTTGCTGTAACAAAGCATTGTAGGCTTGGTGCTGTGACAATCCCGGGTGATGTTGAATGTGTTGTAAGTGACCGTTACTTTGAAACATTTGGCCGTCCAGAGCGGAAGCTGCCTGTTGAAGCTGCCCTGCATACTGCGAAACGAGATGGCTCTGCCCGGACTGACTCCTGTTATTCGAGCCGGGACTTTGAGCGACCCGCGTCTGCGGTTGCTGCACGTAATTTGGGTAGTAATGCCCATGCATATTCATATTTTATTTAACGTTCAAGGTATGTGAATCAATCATGCTCTGTTTTATTTACAACTAAATAATAATGGGCTGCGAAGAACAAAAAAATAATACTAGTGAGGTGAACTCTCTATTGACCAGACAAAAGAGGTGGATTACCTGTCAAGAATTATAAAAGTCTGGATATCCAGTGCCGGATTCCTGATGGGTAGGTTGTAAGTAGCCTACCTTGTAAAAATGACTGGAACCATAGTGGCAGAATGTACTAACACGCACTATCATTATTTCAATCACTGAATAAAATAACTGGCACGCAATTATCCATTCTTCGGCTACCCAGATCATTTAAAAGTTCTTTGCCTATGATTATCATTATTATAAAGTATAAGAAAAAAAATACAATCAGAGACATCAACTACCAGCATCTTTCAGCCATTTCAGCCATCTTGGTAAAGTATTTTTTCCATCATTTAAACTTTCTGGACACGTGTGATTAGTTCACATCGTAGAAACAGACGGTTAAAACTCGTATGCGTTAAGTTATCTCAGGGTATGGATTAGTTTACTGGTAGTAAACTGGTTTTCGGAGGAACTGCAATACAAAACTAGTACAACCTAAGACTATTACCAGGAGAATTCACACTTTTCCCCTCCTCTATTCATTCTAGTGTTTTAATAAGTATACTGCTTCTCCCACATCTGAGGGATAACAAAGGGAAGGAATAATAATGACTTATCATACATCAGAGACTATGTCTATCTATGCCTTGTCACTTAATATTCATCCTCAAATAGGGACCTGTTATCCTAGCTTTTAGGAAATTTAGTTTATAGCTTCCTCAACACAAGTATCAGCATTCTCAACACGAAATTATCATTACAGCAAAATTCTTTCTGTAGTCCACTACACTAGCCAAATACGGTATTAAATTGATAGACAAGATTCAATAACACAGTATCAAATCATAACAAAGAGTAAACCGTAAAAACAAGAACTTAATAACAACGAAACTAGCTTGCTACCTGATGATATCATACGAATGTAGTTATTAAAACTGACCACATCTAAATCAGCCTAATTGTGTTCCGATAGCCTCGCCCATATCACTTCCGTTAAATGTGAGAAACACACAGCCTTAAAATCCAATTTTTCGAATTATTTTCCAGAACAAAGTTTTTTATTTAGTGAAATACCAAACGGTAAAGAAATAGCTCACCCCCTTACTACGGTGTGAACTTACGGGAGTTAATTCGGCCATGCAGGGTTCGAATTTTCTAGCGATTCCTACAATGGCTTTTGTCAACCAACTCAATTTGTCAATTTTCATTAGTATTTTGAAGCCGTTAAACAAATAAGCAAGTCAAATAAATACGTTAAACTTAAACAGCAAATTTTTACATCTCAATTGAAAAGTTAATAGATTTTCCTCATCTTGGAAGAGCAGGAAATACGTCTTGTACCAATGGCCGACATCACCTTGATTCCCTCAATCGTTTTTTTATCTTTATTTACACAAATAACGGGAGATTTAATAAAGTTTCATCGTAACAGATAGCGCTTTTATCAATCATAATGAAATCGTTCATATTTGTAATGATAAAGGACTGATAAATCGACATCCGCTTATCTACTAGTCTCGGATCCATAATGCAGTCGTATCGACGCGAACATTCCATTGCATTGCTTTGTCACTTGTCGCTATTCATAACAAATGGCTCAAGCGCTTTGAAATAATGAATAATGTAATATGTTCTGACGCAATTATTTAAAAGCTATGCCCGATTTGAACATAATGGAAAATTTGACACAAGATGTCCCGGTTCTGCATATTCACACAAACTGTAAGGTTTATATAAAGTACCAACTATCATCTGTGTTTGGAAGCCTTCACTTTGCCTACTACGTAACACAGCTGACTAAAGAATTTAAAAACAGTGTGAATATTAAATTGAACGCTACAAATTAACAGTACCTGTCTACACTGATTAGTATACAGGTTTCTGAGTTATCAAACTCCTGCATCTATGTAGTAATGCTATCCAGAAATGAAAAGATACTGAAAAGTCTCTAGGTTAAAAACAAATAAGGCTTTACTGGATGGTGCTAGCTTAGTAGTGTGGTGATTGTGGTCCCTTCAAAAGCCCTGTAACCTTGCTTAAGAGTAGTATCAATGTTAACCTACTCTAACCCTAACACAAGCTGACCTCATAGTTAGGGTTGGCTTCAAATAACCATATCCCACATCAAGCCTAAGCTCACTTAATGTAAACCACAAATAAATTCAAATAGCATGTTTGAAGAGTGCTTATGTGATTACTCCATGTGTAAGCTATAAAAACAGTGAGGAATAAAATAATGACACCTGATGTCTTTTTAATTTCATTAATTCATAAGATCATCTCTGGGAGTTCATTGTTATTACTTGTTAACACAAATAAAGAATACTACATTGCCTTGCATGTAATGCTTGTTCACAGTGGGGGGATGGCTGAAGAGTGATACACAAAACCCTGGATACTCAATTTATAATGTCACTTACTCTGACTTCTCTATTTACATTAAGTTAAAACTACAACATATAGCTGCATATTTCAACACCAATGATATTACTGATCTAGATCTACTTCACCATCATCTTCTACAACACAATTACACAGATTTTCTTTGTGCAAAGGGTTTTTGTTTTGAAATTTGCAAGGGAATTGAAACAAACAAAAATAAAAAATGGATACCGTAATTTTCAGACTAATGATACTAGTTAGCTGGAAAAGCTCTATACCCGTGTATAATACGCACCCCAACTATGTCCAGATAGCTGAAAAAGCTCTATACCCGTGTATAATACACACACCAACTATGAAATCCAGATAGCTGAAAAAGCGCTATACACGCATGTATATAATACACTCCCAGAATGAAAACGTAACATCATACTGAGGTATGTTAATAAAAAATGACTGACAAAGTCGTCCAACATTTTGCCGTAGTCAGGTTTCAAGAACTTCAAGAAAATAGAAGGAATATTCTTCCACAATTATATAGATCAAACATTACACCTAGGATTGCTTAGTGAAGTGTAAGAGATTCATGAATAATTAACCTTAGTAAAACCAAACAAGGAACCGTTCAAAATTTCACTAGCAGCAGCAGCAACAGTACAATAAACTGTATGATGGGGCAAGTGCTCCATTTTGCCATCACCGGCAAAGGCTTAGTTAACATATGGATGCGTACGAAGTTTAGTTTGATACTTTCTGTTTGCTTTTAAGTCGTCTAACATTTTGCCGTAATCAAGCTCAGTCCAACCGTCACAATGCGGTTCCGGAAAATAAACTTCTTCGTGAAGTATCGCATTAGTTCTGATCACGTTTGTGTCGTTTCTGAAGAAAGCTTTGATTGGTTGAACCTCGTTTTTTGGGCAGTTCACATCGAGCAAAATGTAAGTCCCATGGGTGTGCTTATCCTCCTTCACCCCCATGTTCACAGGTAAACTTTTCGTGCCGAGACTGTGAATGTTTCGGACAACATTTCCTTTGTTAATTACGTGACTGACCAGCTTTTTCAATGCTGAAACGGTATCTACTTTTTCCAAGTGTCGTAATAATAATGTAAATTCGTATCTTGGCATTTTGAGGAATGTTACGATTCTGAAACAAGAGATAAAGATTTTAATGTTTCGAAAACAGTAAGCCGTAGAAATTTGTTTGTGATAAATTTATCCAGGTGAAGCTTCGTGACTTTTCCTAGCACTTGCAGAGCACTGGTCTTGGTAATGAAACAATGTCATTTCCTGCACTTATCTTGCAATAGCATAGCTGTAACACGGAACCACAGCTGAACTATGACCTGAATTCAGTCCATATAATCTTTGATCAAACACATAGCAATAAGACAATAGGTCAAAGTGGAGTTGCCATATTTGACCAGTCAAACTATAGTACAGTACTCTACTTACGTCACAGTAACACGATTGAACTATATTCTAAATTAAATCCAACCCGAAGTCATGTCATTACGTATGTATATATATGTCGCTCTCACGCAGGGTACTGGTCACGCTCAGTTAGGTCTGGGTATTTCAGGTAAGGAGTAGCATTATCGTAAACTTACCCATATCACCTTCAGCAAACCAAACCTAACCTACCGAGCGTAGTCGGGGACTATACAACTAGAATAGTACCCTGTATTACCATAGGATATACCGGTACCGGCTAGATTGACAGTGGTCGACTTATGGTCAAATGCTAACCTGGATGATGTTAGCCTACAAATTTAGAAAGTATCACTCACAGGACCTTTGAAATTAAACGTTTATTTCTACTGGTCCAATCACGTTAAAAATTACAGAGAACCTATAACGTGAACTTATTGCATCCCCAAACGCTTACCAGCTTTGATCTCCAACCTTCCCTGGGACGACCCTTTCACATTATGGCGCTGTTGAAACCATGCATTCTATACGGTTACCAATCTAAATTCCACCCGCCTAAATTCTCGGTTCCGAACAACACGTTTGATTTTATCTTTCTAAATATTTATGATACTAATTTATAACTATTATTATATTTTAATGTAAAGGTAGTATACTATGTGGGTGCCCATTGACACGTGGTATTTGCATTGAAATCTATGAACAAATTACATACAGTAAACAGGGATAAGTTATTACCGATCACATCACGGTCAATTCGCGACATTACAATCCTGTGTACATGCCGCCAGCAATTGCGTAGTTGACACCGGTGATGTAGCTTGCTTCATCCGAGCAGAGGAAGGCTGCAAGTCCGCTACATTCATCCGGCTCTCCCATCCGTTTCATCGGGGTTCTGTTTGTGATTACATAATCGTAAAGCTTCTCTTCACGTTCGACAACTTCTGAGAATTTTGTGCGAATCACACCGTATGATATGCAGTTGATACGGATGTTCTCTTCGATCAGCTCGTGCACGAAAGCACGAGTCATGGAGTACAAGGCTGCTTTGCTGATGGCGTAAGCGGTCGGTAATCCAGCTGCTAAGTACCTGAAGTTCAAAACCAGATTAACAAAATAACAAATCCTACGAGCTATTTGTTGCAAAGCTCCCTAGATGGGGTTTGGGAACTTTTATCGAGGTCGTAGTGTAGCGTTTAAAGTATCAGTGTAGAGTTAATGTTACTTAACGCTGTTGTACAAACACTACAAATACACTCCCGCTAACTAGGGAGGGAACTCAGCAATCGTTGTCCAATATTTGAACGGTAACGTAAACAACACATTAGTTGTCTATAAAATTCTATTCCCCATAGTATTACTTACTGACGTGACGACGATGGACCAGGAGGTTACTATAGCCTCGTTGGAAGTCATAATTATTGCTGCAGTGACCTCTGGCGAGGGCCTACTGATGAGTTTAGCCTAGAGGTATACAATTAGGCACAGGAATTTCCTAAATCACCAGCAGCCCATTAACTAGAAATTGAAATCTTTTACTTTGGTCCAATAAATTTTGTTACAAGCGCGAAGCAAATTTGCAAAGGAGGGTTCTAATTCAATTAATAACAATAACAGCTTTGTTGAGTATTGAGCTGTGTTCAACGGTTAATACATGTGTTGCATATTTTTTCGTTAGTTGGGTGTGAACGTCAAGCGGGTCCCATAACTACGCTCATTTTTAAAAAATACAACGTACCCGGAAGTACTAGACGTGATAACGATAGCTCCCTGCGTCCCTCGCTTTCCCATATGCGGAACTACATCTCGTATGAGGCAAAAATTGGCGATAACATTGACGTCGAAGACTTTTTTGAAGACGCTTATCGGCGTATCCAAGAATTTTTCAGTGTGCGGGTTAACTCCAGCGTGTGATATCAATATATCGATTCCTCCATATTTTTCCACAGTCGATTCGATCAATTCCTTCCTTTGTTCTGCGTCGCTGACGTGACAAACGCATCCAGAGGCGTTCAGGCCAAGATCCTTAATATCTTTGACCGCTGCATTGACCTTTTGCTGGTTACGACTGCTCACTACCACATGGGCTCCTTCCTGGGCGAGTTTTTTCGCCGTGGCGAGACCAATGCCCTCGGTTCCCGCAGTAATGATAGCTATCCTTTGGTCTAATCTTCCCTGAGAAGATCCAGTTATACTGAAAAACCGCGAAACGGCTGAAAATACTTGACTGTTACGGAGCGAGGTATATCGATGCATTCTGGTCGACGAAAATGAATTCCAGAAGATATACCTGAACACACGGTTGCAAAATATCATCAATTGACCTTACTTGTTCAAACGGAACGTCTAGCTTAACCTAAAAGCAATGTTCTCTCCAATATTTAGAAGTCATTGTGCAAGATGCAACATGCACAGTCCATTGAACAGGTAATGACGATACAGTTACCTTGGCTTTGGGCCATTTATTAATTGTACGTGTTTATCATTTAATTGTTTCATAACAACGACACTGGTGTCGTGTTCGGAATTATGTGAACACCGAATTCGCCAAAATTCAAGTTGAATTCGATGGACCGAGTAAAAAGCTTGTTGCAAATTGTCTAAGAGATATTTCAAATATCGAATAACACAAGAATGCCTAACAAGTATTAGTTACGTTCATGGACGAATTCTAAAAGGCGTTAGACAATTACGCTAGAACAGTGCTCCGCAGCCTTTTATCGCATGCGGCATACTCATATGCCGAATATTTACATTTATGATAAAGCTAATCATGGGCGAATTAAACCCAATTTTAGGAAATTCTCAGTACTTATTGAAAACAAAAACAGGGTCCAAAGGGTGGTCCAAGATTGCGAACATGAAGGGCCACAAAAGGTTTGAAGAAAACCTTGCGGGCCGCATACGGGGAAACTTCCCGGCTTTTGGAAGCAATTAATAACGTAGTACGAGGTATGGCTGTATATAAGACGATTTGCGGATAAGTCGACCCTTAAAATAAGGCAACACAACTTCCTTCCAAATAATTTGTATGTTTTAATTGGCATTCAAGTAATATATAAAATTTTACAAGTAGCTGATACTGAGCTGGCAAGGTGAGAGGTAGAGAAAATGCCTCATCACACCGTCAACATGGAAAAATTAACTGGCTGGAAGAATTTCTTCCATGTTTTGCATTCTTGGGTCAAGAGCTTCACCACAGGAATAAAAATCAATATAGTAGCAATAAATTTATTAGACAAAAATCTTTAAAAAATGTCACCATGCTTTCATTTTAGATTCATAATAAAAAGGTAAAATAAACAATTTCATTAGAGAAGGATTGCTAGATTTCGTGACCTTCAATTTACCTCTACAACGTGTCCCTGGTACATCAAGGCATCAACGCCCAAGGTCAGAGTCAGATTTATAAGGGGGCAATTGCCCTGGGCCTCTAGACTAAGGACTTCCTTAATAAATAGAAAGTTTAAAGAAATAGAGTCACCGTAACACTTCATACCTTATCTGATAACCAGTAATTTAAATCACTATGGTTGTCATTACAAACTGAAAATTGTAGTCAATCTTATTCTTACAGTCAATAAAATCAAACATCTTCTTCGAAACCTGACTAATATAGATAAAGAATATATTACTTTATATCATAGTACAAGTACTATATGCTAATGTAACTACTGATCAACCCTAAGACATCGAGGGTCGGGTTATGCTAGTGCAAGGCCTGTATCGTATGCTATGAAAGGAAGTGTGAATTAAAGATAACTTGTAGCCTAACAAACACCAAAAAACAACTGCTAAATGTTAATGCAGCTACTGTCAAATTAAACCTACTGGTTACAGCACTTACTACATTATTTATATATTCCCTTCCTCATTGTAATCAGAGAAGAGTTGCATACATGCATTGCATTTAACATGATCTTACGGTTACATTGTCACTGAGGCGATATGTGAAAATATTTCCCTCTACAGAAACACTACGTCCGAGCGTTTATGGCGTCATAACGCGGATTTTTTTAATGCTTGCGGAAACTTCGCATAATACCAGACTTGCAGGAGGATAGCGATATCCACGCCGACTTGCATTAATCCACAGATCCAGAACTGAACAGGAGCTTGGTTGACAATGAAATAACCAGTCTTGAATAGGTCACCGCTTGCCCACATCAAAACCATATGAACGCTGGAAGGAACATAAAAATTCAAGTTGAAAGTCCATCATGATTAGATAAGGCTATGAAGTGTTGTTGTGCTGTATCTGAGGACAACAGGGAATACGGCTTATGACAAGCACCTGAATTGCGCCCATGTACAAACAAGTCAAGCCCATCTTTAAGATAACTTCACCATAACATCGACTCGAAAGTACAAGTCGAGCGTATTAATCTTTTGATTAATGAATTTCATGAAAATTTGAACTGCACCTTCCATGATTTCACTTATTTTTCTCCACAATGCGAAAGACTTTGACAGAAAGATGGTGTCAGAGATGCCTAGAGCAGTGGATTCCTCAGCGACCCGGGAAGTAGCTCACCCTTCAAGTGCCACCCAAGACATGTGCCTTAGTTACGCCTCAGCTAAAGGGGTAAATTGGATCACTATGTTTTTACCCAGTTGACATCTTCATTATAATGCAAAAATTCAAACCTCGATGATCTGAACATATCATGTATGTGAGCATGCGCCGGACAAGTTCTGATAATCGAGTGAATCAGTAATTACATACCTCATTCCAACTGTTGACTTATTTTCGTAATTTTTGTAAAACTGCGGAGATCCAAGCATAGCTTCTGTAAAAACGGCGAGAAATCCGATCGTCTCGATGTAAACGACGGAATCAATCAACAAATAGGTGACATAGCTTCCAATTGAAGTGAAAAGAATGAAAGCTTGAAAATAATCAGAGAAGCGATTCCAGTTCCAAAAAAAACGGGCATCAAAATCTGTCGAAAATATAATAAGAAATATTAATACAAGAATAATATGCATCAGAATTATGACGTCCTGATAGCTGGAGTTCTATTCCCATGATACACTACACAACTATGAAGTCCAGGTAGTTGAAAGAGCTCTATACCCATGTATAATACAAATTATGATTTAAAGCCAGAAATCAAGTCAGTGTGATCAAAGACACCTATTACATATTCCCCTCACACCTACTAGCCATTCAAGACGCATGTTGTAAAGAC
>QRAM01000537.1:0-17572 GCA_013436055.1 Halocynthia roretzi | reverse complement strand
AACCAGAGATTTTTTCGCCTTGTAAAATTTTAGCTCTTTTCAGCAAATCTTCTGCAATCTCGATCCGGGACACGAGTTTTTCCATTGCGGAATCAGTTGTTGTCATGGTAATATTTCGTTGATTAATTTTTATCTGTTAATAACAAATGTTAAAAATTTAACATTGGGCAGTGGTTGGGCAGTGGTTGCTACAGTTGCTACAACTTCAAGAACATTGTAGATGGTTGTAAAACAAGATGGTTGTTAAATGAAATATATAAAAAATGGCAATAGTATTCATAGAGCAGTGAAAAGTTATCAAAATGTATGGCATGTGCAGTATACATAGATTCTTCATTTAACAATTAGGATAAGTTCCAACGACCTGAAATATATCTTCAGATATTGTTTTGATGTCGCCCAGTATAAAAATAGTATAAAAGATAAATTACACCTAACAGTTGTGTGTGGGAGGAGCGGTATTATGATTGAAGCAGTATATAGTTTAGAGAAAGTATAGTATAGAGAGAAATTAACCAAGCCTTAACTAGTACTATAACGATGAATAACAATGAAAATCTGTTCAAGCTCCTTTCAAAAATTATTTGAAGTATTATGAAACTTATTTATTTGGCCATAATTTTCCGATTTCCATTCCCTTGATATTTTTTTTCACTTCTTCCGTGAGCTCAAGCATCTCCTGCTGGACCGCTTCCTTGGTTCTTCCTGCATCAACCCACTTCCAATCTTCCGCGGAAAGTATTTCAAAGTTTTTGTGAACACGCTCCTGGAATTCTGTTTTTTCATAACGTTCTCGTCCGAAATCAGAACGTTTCTCTGCTTCTTCAGCCGTCAAAGTCAAGAACATGACGAGATCCGGCTTAGGAAGTCCGGAATCCGACAACTTGCACCATGTCATGTCCATGCCGACCTTGGCAGCGCTGTAAGCGACACCGGAAAATGCATAACGATCTACGACTAGTGTTTTACCCCTCGATAAAGCCTCTCTCATGCTATGACTTGCTTCCCACCGATTTGCAGAAAATAACAAGTGAACAGCGTGATCATCAAGTTCACATTTTTTCTTCAGGTAGGAATCTGGAATTCACTAAAGTCTATTGATACGATATAATTTATCATTGGGCTTTCAAAGATATTCAAAGGTTGTATGTGGCTTATGGATGAGCTGCCACTGCACAATACCAGCAATACTTCAGTGGTCAATAGTATTTAAAGTATCAGCGAATGTATTATGATTGTGTGTGAAAGTCATCTTGGTATCGAAAAGACAGAAATTACCAAACACATCTTCACCTACAGTTGTTGCAATATCGCTTGAGAGGGATAATGGAAAGGGATAAACAGGGATAATGGAAAGTAGAGTGAACTCTAGAGTGTAGTATTTAAGTAAGTATCCGTATCCGACGAAATTCAATGATACTTTCTCGAGATCCTTTCGCATGAAATCGTTTCAGGTATTCAATCTTGATGTAGTGTCATGAACTAAAACACATACCTATAGTTTTTCCGATTACCGTTGTTCGATCTGGAAATTTCATTAGTTTTGCCGAATTCTGTTCCTTCTTGTTCAGATTGTTCACAAGCAACTCACATTGCGTCGACTTTCCGCTTTTGTCGATACCTTCCACTACAATTAATGCTCCCCGCTTACTCATTCTCATATTTAATCTCTGCTTCGGTAAAAATACTGATGTTAGGTAATGAACCAAGCTTAAAACCTTCACTTCAATAATAACCACTGTCAACCTGCCAGAAATTAATAGACTGATAATTGAATATTTTTATAATATGTTCAAAAGTGTGGCAACGTCCCTAAAGCAGAGGTTTTGTGTCAGAATGACGCACATCGTTCTCCTAGACTTATGAAGAAGTTAGGTAAGGAATATACGAGTGTAATTTTGTCGCTTAACGAGGAATATTTTGCAATGTTTTTTATGATATGTTCAAAAGTTGATCTCCAGTGTCGGAACGTACGTAAATGGAGGTTTCGTATATGTCATGCATCATCGATTCACACATGCGTCGGAGGAAAAAAGGTTAAAAACTTGGATCGAAAGGTTGAAGGGTATATTGACGGGTCATTTGCTTCACCTAAATTTTAAAGTTGAGAGGAGAAATAATCACAGCGGATCCCAGAAAAAAATTGTTTCATTAACTTTAATGAGAAAAGATGTGGAATATATAAAAAAAAATATAAAGAAAGGGAAATTGTGAATCTGCAGGTCAAAGTTTATAACTTACCCTCGCGTGAAAAACTTCTATAACCACTAGAGGATATCAAAATTCCCAGAGTCAGATTCTCATTCTTTGCGTAGTAGAAAAAAGTAAAATCATGCTTCCCTTGTCATTACTCAAGACAGCTGTCAATCATCCAATGTTAGTTGAATTGAAAAATGGAGAAACCTATAACGGACATCTCGTCAACTGCGACAACTGGATGAATATTAATTTGAGGGTATGAATTACCATTTCCTTAGTTACCATGCTGATAAATTGAAACTTTATTGAATGACGTCGTAGAAACTTGACGTAATCAAAGATATTCATACTTCACCCATATGGGTTCATAGTTTCAGCAAATTCACTTCAAAATTCTTTAAATGTCGATTAGGGAAAATAAATTGTTATATGCAGCAAGCAAGTTTTAAACCTGCTTGTTTGGCTCATCAGTTAACAGTACAGAGGCATCAGTTTCCCTTTGACCCCCGTCTCAAGCCAATTTCCAGAAATCTGACTACTGGTTATTTTTTGTTCCAGGAAGTGATCTGTACATCACGTGACGGAGACCATTTCTGGAAAATGCCCGAGTGTTACATCAGAGGAAGCACGATCAAATATCTAAGAATTCCAGACGAAATTATTGATATGGTCAAAGAAGAGAACCTGTCCAGAGGTCGTGGTAGAGGTCGCGGGGCAGGCAGAGGTGGTCGTGGAGGTTTCGGAGGCAGAGGCCGCGGAGGACAGACGCCTGGAGGTGGACGTGGTGGCGGACAACAAGCGAAGCGTCCTAGAAGAGCTCAAGATTAACTATTGTTGTGTTCACGAAATCACATGGCTTGGGGTAGCCATATACAGTAATATCTCGCATTACTTCACCTTCGACCTACGTGGACCAAATTGGATTTCAGGCAGCTTTTTTAGAGTGAATTTTGTTAAGCAAATATTATTTTCTTCACCCTTAATAATCTTCACAAATAGAATAAAATATTCTTTGAATTCTTTGACACCTTAATAACGAGAGTTATATTCAGATTGTTGCTAATTGTTTGTAGTCATACTTATAAGGCATTATGTGAGGCTTACCTCAAAGCTCGTAGACCATATCTATAGCTTCTGCTCAATAAATCAACTTACAATGGCTTGAAAGCAATTACTGATGTAGTAGTGCATGGTATTACTGTACATGGTTATTTCTGGAGGCCCCTGAAGTCTGTGACTTAGTCCTATTATGTTGGAATAATTGGGACAAGGGGAGCATTGGTCGATGCATTCTTCAGTTGATTATATTGCTGCGATTTTTTGAATTTTTTTAATAAATTCAATTTATTTGAAAGCTTGTTTTGTTATTACAGAAGTATAAAACGAGTGAAATACTTTAGCCAGCGTTTCAAACTAAATTAATTGAGAGCAGGTGTTCAAAATTAGGGTCACACCGATCATCTGATAATTGATAGGCCTGGATCAAGAAAACTAAGGGTGATTAGGGAAATATATTGGATTCAAAATGTAAAAATATTCCTAGGACACAAACTAAGTCCACCAGTGTAATCTACCCCTATTCCAAGTGCTCAAACACACTGATCTCCATTATAAACAGTTGGTGACCAATAATGCTCATCATTATCATCATGTTTGAATTCTTGAATAAATCCACTGCATGTCCAATTGTGTAATATTCATATTAATTATGTGTTTGAACAAATCGAGTATCTACAAAGGCCGAGGAAATATATCAGACCACTCGGGATCTTTCATATAATATTTGCAACTCGGAACGTAATTCCAAAAATGTCCCAATGCATTTTTCTTCTCGCTCCATGTCAAACTAGACCTCGGAGGAGTATCGTTAGTAGTTACGACGGCGATATTGAAATCTTTCGCAATAGCGTTCAGTTCTTGACCGATTTCAGAAAGTGTAGACTGACCTTCCACAAAATTCGCTTTCTGTATATCAGGATACAAAACAGCGGAAATAGAATCGATAAAAATAACCTTTAACGAGCTGTAGAACTGGTCGTTCTGGGAACTTAGGTTGTTTCTTAGGCAAGTCAAGATATCTAGAAGTTGTTGCGAAGACGTGCATTGGCAAATACGAATTTTTGACAGAGTTTCATTGTAGGTGCCTTCTCCGATCCTATCTTTTAGTAGTTGTACTGCCTTTGAGGTTGAGAATTCGCACGTAGTGTCGATGTAAATAACGTTCTGCTTGAGCGATAGTGCTATCTCTACTGCAGTGCTCACGCATAGCTGTGTTTTTCCCGATGATGAAGGGCCACGAAATTCAGTCACTTCTGCGGTGTTGATCCCGGATACGATAGACATACAGTGCGATTGGTCCCCTGCTGGAAGAATGGACAACGTGGCAACTGTTTTCTCATAATGGCTTTTGCCATTTATCGGGAATGCAGAATATTGCGCAAGCAAATACCGACGAATTCCCATAAGGGTTCTGTAGGGTACATTGACTACTGCCAAGTTCTTTTCGTTATCAGAGCAGATGAAGTCGAGGACACTTTTGATGCCTCTGGCAGCAAGTTGATTCACAAGGTCTTCGGTCAGAGATGGACAAAGGCCAGGTTGTAGTATTGGCATTCTGGGATGATGCTCTAACAGTAATATACAGGCTGTCTCAAAAGTTACTATACACACTGATGCCACTTTTTCTTTCAAGATTTTCATCCAGTCTCGGTGAACTTTGACATCAAATCAAAAGTAGTATTTGAAAATTCTTCAGGTGTTTAAGCTTATTATTAGGATCTTAATTTAAAAGGATTAAAACAGTAAATAAAAAAAATGTGAAAAGCTCATTCGATAAACAACAATATAATCTTAAGCTTGCTAGTGTTAGTTTTATTGCAACGGATTATAGCGATTATAAAATAGTGGCATATTATAAATCATGATAAAAGTGAGCACAAAATATATTTATACAGTGTTATAAAAAAGAGTAGTTATAAAATTGCAAAGATGTAAGTGATAAGAAAGTGTAAAAAGGCTAATTCTCCATGTAACTCTGTACACACTCAATTGAGGTTATTTCAAATGAATAACTATTGATTTGGGTGGGTTTGTTGAGCATTTGGATTTTCTCCCAAAGCCACTGCCAAATCTCTCATATTAACTATCGGATTACCGCCAGACACATTGACGAGTGCGTTTATGTGTTCACTTCTCCGTGCAGCTTGTGGAGAGCTGCCATGAAATCCAGGATTTATGTTGAAAGTCTGTTCACTGCCTGGGACCAGATTGTCTTTGAGAAACAATTTAGAACTAAGCCCGACCCAGTGTGGAATGTTTGTTTGATTGACCGGCTCAATTGATATGAACGAGGATTCATAGATGTTGCCAATGAATTCAGTGGTGAATATAATCGAAAATTCTCTTCTACCAACAAAACGAAATCTTTCTTTCTGCATCCCAGCAAGATCAAGCTCAACCATGACAGTGTCACCAATATTGATTGTTAAAGGACCGTATGCTAGTCTTCGCAACATACCAGGCCTTTCCCTATACTCTTGTGTTATCTGGGCATCAATCACCGAATGATTGACAAACAAAACAACAGAAATATTGCCTTCTTTTCCTGCATACAAATATCCTTTTAGGGTAAAAGTCAAAAAAAACCATTTGGCAAGCAGACGTTTAATTCCGACAAACAACGGACTGAAATCATTGCATTCGAATTTAACAACTCTGCTGTGAGACAAGGGCAAGGTGGCCACATGATCCCACTCTTTGCTGCCATTGTTCTGATGCAATACATCGACCAAAATATCAGAACTCTCTGAAATGGTAGCGCTACATATTGTCTCCAATTCCACAGAGACTGGTTTGAGCAATGGTTCACTGAATTCACAATCCAAGAATGGACAAATGGCAGAGTATTTATCTGGACATTGTGATTTGTCAAACCTCAATGTTAGTTTAACAGTGCAGTCTTTTTTAAAGGAGCCTTTCCTGAATCTTAGCGTACAACCAGGCAGTACTATGGTGCCACCTACTGGTTTGATTATTTGCTCATGAGAAATAATATATGGAGGTTGAGAAACTCTTTCTTTCAGCTTTTCTTTTTTTGTTAAATTCAGAAAAAGTTTTTCTCCCTTATCCCAAATTAAAAATTTACTTTTTGATGAGCCTATGGAAGATCCTGAATAATATCCTGATGAAATTAATGAAGAGCCAACAATTCCTGTACGAGATGGAATTTTGGAAACCTTTGACCTCACACCTCTGCTTTCAATTTTAACACCACTATCATAAGAAGCAAATTGTTCATTAATACGAAACCCGGCTGTTGAACTGACATATTCGTCGAGCTTTGGCAGATGAGAGAGTCGACCAATAAGAGAGTTAGGCATGTTCAAATACAATACTTGCCAATAACGAGAGTATCTTGGTAAGTTCGCCACAGATTCCCATTTTTTTTCAGTCATATTTAACATCAGCAATTCATCCGACATACAGTCAACTGTATAAATGTTGCCATCAACTACACTAGCATTGTATGTGATTAAACGATCATGTGTCATCACTGTAGTCCATGCGTCTTGATCAGGATCATAACATTCCACAGAACGAATATCTATAACATAAATTTTATCATTGTGCTCAACAACAGTTGGATTATACACAGATTGGTTCATTGAAGCAACATGAGACCATTCACCGGTTCTTGGATCAAATCTTTCAACTGAAGTCAGTCGATCAAAAGATTCACTGTATCCTCCAAAACTGTAAATGAAACCTTTACAAGCAACTACTGAATTTCCTGTTCGAGCAATATTCACATCTTTAATACGACTCCATGTATTTGTCCTGGGATCAAATTTTTCACTTGAAGCTGTTTTATTTTCATAAAAAGGACTTCCAATAACATAGATGAAACCATCTAACACCGCAGCAGGTGGCACCCATCCATGATCTTCATTCGTATCGGCCATTCGATGCCAGATTGCATTCATGTCTGTATATTCAAGTCTATAAACTGATTTGTCTCCATTGAATGCATAGATATGATCGTCAATAACAACCGTAGTGAACCGACAATGCATCATTTTTTTATCAAATTTCTGCATTTGACGAAACTTCTTTGTCGGAGGATGGTAACAAATAAATGATCGGGAATCTCGGTCAAACATCCCTAAGACTTGGAATGATGTTTCATCTCCTCCCTCTTTCACTATAGCTCCAACTTTCGATGAAGATGCTTCCCCGAGTTCTGACCCTCCTCTTAACATATCACCTCCTAGTTTTTGAGCCATTTTCACTCATTAAGCCTAGAATTTCCAGTTTTCACAACAAACCTATTTCAATAATTTACAAATCTAAAAACGGGAAGTGAAATCTTACTCTTTAGCTTCACCTTGCGGTAATAAGTTAACTGGGTTACATAAGCTGATAATGGAGTACTGTAATCTGACCACATTTGGATATGCCATCACTCAGGTCTCATTTTTTTCGTCATTGTATTGATGACGTTCCTCACTGATTTTAAAAATGAAGTAGTAGCCTACGAATTTCTGTTTCAAATTCGAATTTCTCCATATAATCTTTTCCAATTCACTTAAAGTTTCCACAGAATGTTTGTTATGATATAAGTGAGGATGATGTGTATGAATTAGATAAGTAATATTCGATCTACAACCAATTTAAATCAGTCTGCACAACAGCGCTATCGATACCTTCCCGCAGACGATCCTCTAAGCCTGAGGTACGAGGGCTGGGAGTATGGCGGCTAGAGTAACCCTCGAAACGTTAGACCAGGGGTCTCCAACACGCGGCCCGCGGGCCGCATGAGGCTTTTTTTTCGGCCCGCGTCATGGTTGAGAATTTTCCAAAAAAAAAAAAAAATAGTACGATGTCAACTATGAGTAAGTTTTATCGTGTTGAAAGTTAACAAATCAGCCCTCCGCACACGACCAACGGACGAGCAAAGCAACGCAAAACTATAATTGTAAACAATTATGCAGAACTCCCGTTGTTGTCAATTGTAAATTTGTCATAAGATTATCACTAGCATCACCGTGCTTACTTCAAATCAATGCAGTGTATCATTTCTCAAAAATGTAAATCTTGCCGTCTTGCAACAAATGAAGAACAATGTATTATTACGAAATACGCTGAATGTTCCCAAGTGCTTTTTCCAATGCGTCTTCAAGTGGTAAGACATCGTGTCATACATACTGATAACACTCGGAATTTCGTTCAACAATATGTAGTCTTCTTTGACTAGATGTTCTTTTAGGTATCCATATAAAGCAGTACCATGTTAAAGTATGTTATCGAGATCAAACGGTTGCCAAGAAGAAATTCTTTTCATTTTACTCAAAAGAATACTTGCAAAGCTATTACAGTGCATCCTCATACCACGAGTTTAATTCGTTCCAAGACCGGGCTCGTATAACGATTCACTCGTATTACAAAACGCGTTTTTCCATTGAAATTAATGGAAAACTGATTAATCCGTTCCAGGCTCCAAAAACCACGCAAAATGCCTTTTTTAAAGTATTTTTGAACAGAAACATCTAAAAAACATTCCCGAACACCAAACCTTGCTACAACTAACATAAACAACCATGAAATAATATTCCCAGCTAAAACGAAGCCAGAATTTCAGTATTCCAAGAAAGAATTTCAGAATTATTCTGAAAGATAAAAGCTCCTGCATTGTACAGTTTCATAAGTTGGTTAGTAACGACTAGCTTATTATATATCCTGGTTTGATCAAGTTGTCCTGTATGTTTTACTATTTGATCCCGGTTGGTAGTGAAATGGGAAGCCTATTATGCCTTATTTGAATAATTTTTAGTGTTTTAATTTAACCCCTGCCCTACCTCAAATATGTGACAATTTCGTCCCCTGTAGTAGTCCAGGGAAAAGGGAGTCAACTGTACTAATGTACCGCAATTTTCCGAGTATAATACGCACCTTGGACTTTCAAAATTATTCGAAAGTCAGTGTGCGTTATACATGGAGATAAAAGACTTCAGAAAATACATACCAGCTAAGCTGCTACATTGTGGCATTGTCACAATGTCCATGTGATCATAGTTTGGTACATAGTGATGATTGCTACTGACACGAATTGACAACAGTTACTGCGAGAAATAAGCATGTATATGATTATAAGTTGACATGAGAGTATGTTCATTGTAACATTGTAAATAAACATTAACCATGTCTATACAGGGGACATCATTAGGCTTGCGTTTGATTGGCTAGTAGATGTGAGGGAAAAATCAATTTGATAGGTTCCCTTGATCATACTGACTTCAGTTCTAGACGTCACTGTTGGGGTGTGTATCGTACAAGGGTATAGTGTTTTCAGATATCCGGACGTCATAGTTTGGGTACGTATCATATTTAGAAAATTACGGTACCAGAAAAGTATTTACTAAATAAGATTACTAATAGGAATAAGCTTACTAAGCAGAACTAGGAAATCCTTTTGCCTAAATATTCACGGAGGAGAATCTGTTAAATAAATAAGAATGTAGGAAGACATGCAACAGTTATTTCAGTGACATATTTTTGACATCTTGGGCAAGATCTCCTTGACCCTGTGCTTCTTTCTTTGCCTTTTTCTTTTGTTTTTTCGCCTCCTCCTCATCTATCGGTGCGGGTTTCGTGAACTTCAGGATCTCTCTATATTTCTCCGGCATGAACGACCGCAGCGGTTCTGGAATGACGACGCCTTCCTCGGTCTGGTAGTTTTCGAGTATGGCACAGATGACACGTGTCGTGGCGCACATGGTAGCGTTGAGCATGTGCACGAACTCGGTTTTTTCCATCATTTTTTTGGTTTGTCCGAAACGTATTCGAAGTCTCCTGGCTTGATAATCGAGGCAGTTAGAACAGGATACGAGTTCCCTGAATGAACGAGATCCGGGAAACCAAGCCTCCAGGTCATATTTCTTCGCCGCAGCATTGTTCAGAGCGCCGGAAACTATGTTAATGATCCTGTACGGGATGTTCAGCAGCTTGTAGAAGTCCTCCGCCGTGCCGATCATCTCGTCGAATGCCTCCCAAGATGCGTCGGGTGCCGAAAAAACAAACTGCTCGATTTTTTCAAACTGGTGCACTCGAAAAATGCCACGGGTGTCCCTGCCATGGGAGCCTACTTCCTGGCGGAAGCACGTCGAATATCCAGCATATTTTATCGGTAGGTCCTCGCGTTTGAGCCATTCGTCCCTGTGGAAGGCTGCGATAGGTTGTTCGCTCGTTGCGATGAGATATTTTACATCCTCTTCGTCAGATTTCTCGCTCGACTTCCCGATGACTTTGTAAAGCTCATCGTCAAACTGGCTCAGTTGAGCGACCTCCTGCATCATTTCCCTCTTCATAAAAAAGGGGGTGTAAAGCGGGGTGTACCCCTTGTTCGCCAACGTTTGCAGAGCGAAGTTTATGAGGGCTTGTTCTAAAAAGACAAGGGGACCCTTCAAAAAATAACCCCGACTTCCTGCAACGACGGCCCCTCGTTCACCTTCGAACCCGTCGACCATTGCCACGAGATCAACGTGGGAATATTTCTTCTCTACTGTGCAATCTCCGAAAGTACGTTCTGTTTTGTTATCTGCATCTTCGTCATTGCTTATCGGAACGGATTCGTGAGTAAGATTACTGATTTCTCTCAAATTCTTGAGTCTCTCCGCCTCAAAATTGACTCGTCTCGAGTCACATCTCTCTATATGTTCTTCAACGAGTTGTCTTATCTTCTTGATCTGGGATATGTTGAGCTTTGCTAAAACTTCCGCAGTTAGATCCATGAGTAGAGGTAGGTCGGAAGGAACGACGTTGGTGTCACCTAGTGGTTCCTTTTTTTTCATTTTTTCTCCGATACTTTTACTGCAGATGTTTTTCACTTTGTTCAAATTGTCCAATTCGAATCTGCATTTCCTCCATTCGTCGTCCGCCTCCACGACTCTGTCGACAAGTTTCGTGTCCTTGAATCTCTTTTTCTGATTCTCACGAATTTTATCCGCATCTCCTCCCTTGTCCTTTCTAAACAGATCCAAATCCAAAACCATCTTTAAATCTATGTGAATACAAGCTGTATATAACTATACGAAGACCACTAAGAATGCTAGAAAGTAGGAAATAATCACGGTTACAATATATAAAACTTCACTCTGCCACTCGTATATTAAACGATAACATTTATTAGTCTATAAATTGCATTTAAATTCAATATAACAGATCAAAACCATTGATAAATGTTAAAATTCAAGTGTGCAAAATCATCACAGTGGTAAAATGGACTCAAATACTTTTAAAGTCATGTTGGTTGCATATAACAATAATAAAATCATTATTTACATTGCAAGAAATGAATAACTACAAGTAGAAAGTGAGCTGAAAAACCTGCTCAGTCACTTAGTAATGATTAAGTGACCTTTCTACGGATATTTCAATATTTAGTGGTTGAACATTGTACTACTATGTTTCAATGTCACACATTATTTTTGATACAACAAGTGGGGCCAAGATAACCCTGGTAGCAGTATGGTGTCTGCAGATACTGCAGATTTATTGTCCATGTTTAATTTGAACATGATAGGGTACTATATAAAGTAACATGATGTATATTGGCAGTGATGTTGTGTGCTCTAAATTATTATCAGAATTCTATAATTTTTATAAAATACAATGAAATGAGTCTCGAGTTGGAAATATCATGAATTAAAAAGTAGAAGTTAAATGTATTGTGCCCAAGGGGTCTTGGGACTACAGGTGGTAGCTGGAATTTTAAGTATTGTCCCTATCTAGTGCCTGATTGCAGCTAACGCATAACAACGAGGCGATATTGCAGGATTAAACAACTGAACTAAGAAACAATCAGTGTTTGCATCCACATTCTGTTTCAAATACAAATATCGATCCAGTAAAATCAAGGCTTCGACCACAGGTGCGAAAGCTTCCCGTAACAAATTAAAAGCGACCAATTTTTTTCTATGGCTCTCGTATTCCGAATAATAAAAATTGATTTTTTCGTCTGTCAAAGACTCGATCTGCGTTTCGGAAAATTCCAGTTTTTTGATGCACTTTTTAACGTAATCCACGAACCCGTCGCACTTCGCGTATATCTTCCCGACGCGCATTTCTTTTGACATGATCTTGAATTCTTTCTGGATTATTAGAGTCAACAACGCTCGGAAAAACAGAGATTTTATCGACCTGTTTTCTATGTCTTCTATCGTATCTTCTTGTTCCCTCTTTTCCGGCGCTTTGAGAGCGACCATCCGTGTATTACGTCCAAGACTGAAGAATTTCTCCCGCAGGAATTCGCTCATAGGAAAGCCAAGCTTGTCATGGCTTGATTTCCCAGGGTTACCACCACTGTTATTCACATTGGACGCTGTGTAGTTTTCATAAACCAGATTTTCATCAGGGTCCGGATGTTCTTCCAGATCAGGATTTTCACTCTCGTTCTCTTCTACAGTTAAATGTTGATAACAACATCCTACAACACACAATGCCTTCACCTCATCATTGCGAACAAAAGTCCTTATAGCTGTTGAATTCAAATCTCCGCAAGTGTGTAGCCCAACCAACATAATATCCTTTGACCTACAACCCGCCACTCCAGTTCCCATGACGCTAGAAATGTCAAATCGCTCATCCACGAAAGCGGCGACAGAGCAGAAACCTGGTGCTGCTTTTTTGAGCCGTTTAATCTCGTCATCACTCGGTGTCCGGCCATCTTTCTCTTTCATTCTGAACTTCCAAAATTTCATGTATTTTTCCGCCCTTTTTGAAGCCCCGCTAGTGTTCGACTCTGAAGAATCGACCCCGACTACGTTCAGCCCGTAACACAGCGACAGATATGCCCCTAGATATCCCTTTCCGGACCCAAGATCCAGCACGTCACTGATGTTGAATTTTTCGCATATTTTTTTCGTTATTTCTGACATTTTGTCTACTTCATGTGATTTTTTGAAGCACATGTACTCCTTCGTATTGATTGGACAACTCTCTACGTCACCCACTGCTTCATTATTCGATTTCTTAATGTTATTCAACATTTCGTCGCCCGTTAAACAAATGCCACTGTTCATGACCCTCAGACTTTGGCATTTTTCAAAATATTCATTTAAATCCTCAATACGATCGCCAGGAACAGACCCTTGAACATTTTTTCTTCTAAATTTACAGTTCAGAACAGTTTTTAACGTGTACAAGTCTTGCTCGTTTAGTTTGAACAAATCTTCTCCAGCGGCGGGGTCGACAGTTGCATTCCAATGATCCAAAACTAAAAAATCAACCATATGCGCTTCCCCAATAGCACTGTAGCGTTGTATAAATTCTACTCTCTTATCTATCTCATCCTTAAGCTTTCTAATGAACTGTTCCTTGTCAAAACTCATGATTTATTGGTGAAAATGAGGATTTTTTTTGTGAAAGTAAAATACTACGTAATCTTTCATCATGAACGTGTTGACGAGTGACGTTACGACATGCTTGAGTAACTCTACTACTCTGCTCGGAAATAGCCCCTCCTCTTCCGTTCCTTCACACCTGGGTGATCTTAACTTACAAGCCCTAGCATGCAAATTTAGAAGGGATATAGGGAGTAGAATTTCATAGACAACTAATCATGGTAATAATTGAAACCAATAGTAATGGAAAATACAACGATAACAGGTGATGATATACTGACAAACTCTAATTGAGGCATCTTTGGATTTCGATATTCTCCTACAATATTCTTGTCTCAGAATTTGTCTCAAATGATGTAGGGAGCTTCAAAGAACCTCACAATACCATTTTTATTTCTGTAAATGATCAGGGAGTGGAAAAATGACGATTTTAAATTTCGAAATATTGTAGCGAATTGCGTGATACGAAGTGCGTGATCACTTTTCGCCGGTATTATTATGAGAGACTGCAATACAATATCAAAACCCTTATGTAAAAAACCAATCCCAAACTTAAACGAATTTGTATACTGGGGTAAGAAGTTACCGGGCCAGGTATGTAAGGCCGTAATTTATAAGTTGATTTCAGTTCGTGTGTATGAACAGGGAATGTATACTCATGGGCATTGGCATGTTCTCTTTTTTGAAAGCTTGGGAACGGCAACTCTACTTGGAACCAAGGATGTCAGAAAATCGATGTTCAACCTGCATCCCTGCATAATGAACAGCAAGAATTTGTAAGTATATTGACGACTAATTTACCGTTTGCAGAAATTTCTTAAATACAATGATTCCCGTAATAGCCGTTTGTTTGTATTGCGTGAGAAATATATAATATATGAAGATAAGCTGAACCGTGATTACTAGCAATCTTCCAAGTGAATGGGAACATTGAGTGTTAAGAGGTTTAGGCATAATTTCTTCTGTACATAAGATTCATTAAATATGAAAGTAAAGATCTTCGCCCAGGTGTAGCTCCAGATGCGACTGAGTTTTTTCTTTCGAGTATTTACAGTGTCATTTAAGAAAGATTTAGGAAATTTGGTTCAAGAATTAGCTGTATGCTGATGTCCGTGAGGTGGGATTTCTATTACTATGACGTTAAATACAATCATTCCTGCAATAGCAGTTTGTTTATGTTGCGTGAGAAATATATAATATATGAAGATAAGCTGAACCGTGTTTACTAGCAATCTTCCATGTGAATGGGAACATTGAGTGTTAAGAGGTTTAGGCATAATTTCTTCAGTACTTAAGATTCATTAAATATGAACGTAAGGATTTTAGCCCAGGTGTTGCTGCAGGTATGTAACACCATATGTGACTGAATGATTATATTATTTTTCTTCATAATTATTTTCAGGTATAAATATGGGTACGGGGGAATGAGGGCAGTGATAACGTTCCGTATTAACATTCTGAATAGATGAGCTGTATTACTAAGAGATGGGAATGAATGGGAATACGTATGGATGAATGGGTGGAGGTATAAATCAAATACCCAGTAAAAAACAGAATTAATTAATACGGTGGCATAACTAGGTAGGTTCAGATGTAGGAATGATCTAAAGAAGAAATCTTAATATTTAATCATCAAGTAAATAGATGACAGTAATATATATTTCATTGAGCGCGACAGTGCCGTATAACTTTCTGGATTCTGTTTCATTTGTCTTAAATTAGTTCAATGATTTCAATGAGGACGATGATAATATCTAATTCTTATTTTGTCCGCTAAGGATCAGGAATCGGAGACCCCGAGAACCTCAATGTCTCGAAAGTGTTTAAAACCTTATAATTTAATTCAATATTATTTTGATCATCATATTATCGTAGTTTTAACAATTTGTCATTACATAACAAGCAAATAGAAACGAAAAAAATATGAAATCTGATTATCAAGACGTTGACAACAGTACAATGAACTACACCATACAAGGAAGGAACAGCAATGAAACAACCTTTGAATCAATGTACAACAGGGCTGAATGGATCTTTTGTCAGATAATTATGCTGCCACTCTTCACTTACTTCATGTTGATATTCGCATCAATGTTAAGATATGGCATGAAAACTGGAAAATTCAATCGAAGAAAAACTAAAAAAGATTATAGGAATTTATTCATTCTAACATTTTGTGTAGTTTGTGCTGTGTTTCCTCGATTTACCGTGATAGAAGCTTATTTAATTTTTGGAGTTAACCAACAAACTGCTATCACATGCACGATAATCGGCTCTTCATACAGTTTATCCCACGCTATCGCAATGTTTCTCATTTATTTAAATTTGTGGTACCGTCAAAAAACTCTGTACACAGGCAATGTCAGTATGGGGTGTCCGAAATGGGTGAGGTACATCAGTGCACTGAGCATTGGTCTTGTAGTTGTATATTTCGTATATTTTGTGGTGTTGTATTTGATTTTCTTTCCATACAAAGCAGGACCAAAAGCATGCACTCATGCAATTGATGTGACTACCTACAAATACTTGTTAGCAGTGGAAACGTCACTCTCAATCTCCTCACAATCAATTATGCTACTTTTGTTCATTTATCCACTGATTCGACAAATTAAAAGAAACAAAGTAAATTTGAAACCAATACAAAATCGAAATAACGCCAGAATCACCACGGTATCTCGCTCAGTGACCACATCTGTCAGTAATAAAGAAACAAGCAATGTAGCTTCAGCGAATTTGAAAAAAAATAAAACTCAAGCAAGACGACATGGAAATTCTCTTACGCGCGTTACTGAGAGATCGGCTATCTTGGCAGCAATTTGTGTTTTTTCAGATATCTTAGTGGATTTTATTACATCGCTATTCAATTCCACAATAGATATCGAACTTGGATTATTTCCTTATTCTGTTCTATTCGAGTGCAATCTGTTTATCAACACTTTATCACTTGTTCTAATGTTGAAATGCTGGAAAAACATATTATTACCATGGAGAAAGTGAATTGACACATGTACCGGAGTTTTCCGTTAATAAGCCCTGGGCGATGATTCGAAAAATGGATTTGAATGATGTAAACTTTATTTACTGATGAACGCATATGGGCTTATTAATGGGAAATGGCTTATACAGTAAATGTACACGATATATTGTTTTTTTTTTATCTGCAATGAAATTTTTGTAGCTTATAATGTAAACAGCTGTTTTATTTCGTGAAAAATTGTTGTAAGGATGAATATCGTGGTTTATTGTTGCATTTGTGATTTTATTTGAAAAATTATTATAGTAATGTCGCTGTGGTTTGTTTTCATTTGTAATTATTCCAATGGTTGGTGAATAAAAAATTAAAACGTCCATCGGTTTTTTCGAAAGAATTTGTTTACGACAGACTCCGGTAGAATGCATGTAAGACATTTCAGGTCAGATATTAGCAACGAAGTTTATGTAAATCTTGAGACATGGATTATCTCTTGGAATTGTAAGACACTTTGTGGTGGTGGTGGTTTGGTGGTGATATGGAGTGCGCCTTATGAACAGTGAATATAATAAAATGCAGCTTATACATTGTTGAAATCATTCATTTTAATTGATGTGAGAGCACCTGCATTGTGCGTGCAGTATGGTACTTACAATTCATTAAATATGAAAGAATTTTGGCTCAGGTTTTGCTCCAGATGTATCTAAATGCTCTTATCAACTATATACAGGAAGGGTCAGTTGAAAACAGTGGTGAAATTAGTTTTAGGAACCAGCTGTATGCTGATGTCCGTGATTTGTGATTCAATTTGATATATTTTTTATAGTAGTCGCTGTCGCTGTGGTTTGTTCTCGTTTGTAATTACTCTGATGATTGGTGAATAAACGTAACTCACTGAAAATTGTGAAAATCCATGAAAATTAAGCAAATGAAAGATCTTCACGAAGGATGATGAAGTGTACCATATATAATACATCCTTCAAATACGAAATGATGAATAGGATGT
>QRAM01000536.1:0-47227 GCA_013436055.1 Halocynthia roretzi | reverse complement strand
AGTAGGCTACTAGTGTTGCCTTATTTTACTCATTATTGTTCAAGTCTGAAATTAACGGAGTCATACACCCGACAGGGAGTGTCTCGGGAGGACTGCAGCTCTTATGAACGAACTGCCACTCCATATAACACTATAATACCGCCACCCTCTCCCAGCAATAACAGTTTTGTTACCTTAGATTATTAGGTATGTCATGCTTTGGTAGGGACAGAAAATTGACGGACGATGTATGTGTATCAAGCAAAGTAACATCTAGACCTCCCCTCATATTTCTTGATTGATAATCAGCAGCCAGAGATCCATTCATCCTCATTACACCTTAAAAAGGGAATTATATAATGGTCACAGCAAAGCACAAACCACTAGTCATTCGGAATTACCATTCGGCCTTGCAAAATCAAATCCCGTCATTCTTCTGTTGAACGAAACAATCTTTTCTAATTTATGATTCCCGTGTCCAGGTAAGGAACCAGCTCTGAAATGGAAATAAAAAATAACCATATGAGGCAGCAGGTATAACTTTGAGCACCTTTTTAGTGATCAAGGATGGGTTCGGCATTCATCCTTAGTGTACTTCTTAAAAAGGCTAATATTGTATTAAAAAGATATTCATGTTATGTATGGCTACATGTATGCTTATTAAGTCTTATTACTATACACTACAGAATCCAGAAATGCTTTGTCCTTGATGATACATTGGTCAGTTATATCAAATATTGAAACAAAGGGCAACTTAAATTGCTGGGAAATAAATTGAAAACATTTTAAGAAGGTATGTAGAATGAATGAACTCTACAATCCATAACTTCAAACTAAAAACTACTGAAATATATATGATAATTAAGATCCCACCGTAGTAGAAATGGTGAGCCAAACTTGGAAGTACTGCAAAACCAAGATGACTCGTGGGGAAGGCAGAGCAAGCTCTACTTCCTCACCCAGATTACAAAAATCACTTTAATACATTAGAGATCAATAGATCCCATTTCACGTATTAATGTGAAAAGAACAGATACTACACTTGATCTTAGCCAGATAGGCCAGAAGCGATAATCCATATTACTTCACACATACATCTTATTTAACAAATATATTTTACAGCTTGAGGTGCCTGTATTTCTACGATATTCGGATTATGTCAGTAGCTAACATGAGGTAACTTGGATTGAATATCAAACACAGCACATGTACTGAGGCTGTTGAACGAATAAGGCAATGGTTCGCAACCTCCTTATCGTGTACCACTTGAAGATATAGTATTTGTATATTGTCTAAAAATTTCTCTCAACGGTCACAATAATTAAATCTTTCAATTATCAAACTATATAACTTTTGCAAAGAGGTCGCAAGAAAATCACAACAAGTAACCTAAGTTTCAACTTAACAAATATATTAACGCCCTTAACTAAAGTTCAAAGGTACTACGTTGGGAACTACTGAAATAAGATGTGTTACATTGTATAAACAGTAACTAGCTTATTTCTGATATTAGATATGTAAATAATAATTCCACTATAGTGGAAATGGTGAGCCAACCTTGGATATACTGCAATACCAAGATGACTCGTGTGTAAGGCAGAGCAAGCTCTACATCCTCATCCAGTTTACAAAAATCACTTTAATACATTAGGGATCAATAGATCCCATTTCACGTATTAATGTGAAAAGAACAGATACTACACTTGATCTTAGCCAGATAGGCCAGAAGCAATAATCCATGTTACTTCACACATACATTTTATATAACAATTATCATTTACAGCTTGAGGTGCCTGTATTTCTCTTCTATTCGCATATGCCGGCAGCTTCTCTCATATTGAGAGGAGGCTTGCACTGTAAAGCACCTTTTCAGTGATGAAGGATTGGATTCGAATTCCTAAACTAACTTCGGTCAAACAGGAATTTATTAGAATATTGTGTACTTCTTTAAAAGCACAAGATGTTATTGTGTTATTCATGTTATGTATACTTGTATACTTGTTAAAACTCAGTACTAGTCAGATAGTAATCAAGTGGTAATAGATTATGCTTACGGTGTTAGTTACTCGGGCCTATTAAAAAATTTATCAAAACAATTTACTTTTGAACCGGGATATAATTGACGTCAATATATTTGAAACTTCTTTCGCTAGATGACTCGTCGCTGTTTCGTCCGAGCGCAGGAGGACGTGCATGATGAAGACTGTTCAGTTTCATAATTTGAAGATTCTGAAAAAACGAATAACATATATTGAAATACAGACTAAAATATACCCAATTATGACACAAAATTGGCTTATACCAAAGATTAGGAATAAGTACTGTACTGCCAATATGGAACAATATATATATGTAAACCTACAAGTAAACCCTAGCTAAGATGGAATTTCCCAAATTGTAACTCGCTCTAAGTCAGAATGACTAGCCCGTGCTACTGCTGACTCATTTACTAGTCATGTTAACTTGCTAGCACTGTACGGTACAATGTTTATGTACAATTGGTTACAAGAACAGCATCTATATTCAAAGGTTCAAATCCACCATTATTTTTCATAGTATAAATTACATTTCATAGAAATAAAGCAGTGATATGTTATAAAATTTTACAAAAGTTTGCAGAAAATTTGAGTTTTCCCTAATCCAGCACAATATCTGTATGACCAAATTGTGATTTCTGAATTTGAATCCCATACCTAAGATAAACATTTAGATAGTCAGCTAAATAATACTTGAAAAACCAAGAACCACCAACATCCTATGAGCAAGCAAACTAAGCTACGTAGAGTTGATTCCATGTTCCCCAAATCAAAACGTATTCTCTCATTTGAACAGAATTTGACCAAAGAATCATCAAGGGAATGCTGATTTTATACAGTATCTAGGAATTCTTTGTCCTTGACGATACATCGGTCGTATTAAATGTTGAAAACAAGAAGTTCCTTGCAAGAAAAATCACAACAAGTAGTCTAGTTTCAACGTGAACGAATAAATTAATGCCTTGACTAAAGTTTGAAGGTACTTGTGAGTAGATAGTTTCCTTATGACAACTATACCACCATTTACTATCAGAAATATATAACATAAATTACAATTCCACCATAGTGGAAATGGAGAGCCAAATTTGGAAGTACTGCAAAACCAAAATGACTCGTGGGTAAGGCAGAGCAAGCTCTACATCCTCATCCAATTTACAAAAATCACTTTAATACATTAAGGATCAATAGATCCCATTTCACGTATTAATGTGAAAAGAACAGATACTACACTTGATCTTAGCCAGATAGGCCAGAAGCGATAATCCATGTTACTTCACACATACATTTTATATAACAATTATCATTTACAGCTTGAGGTGCCTGTATTTCTCTTCTATTCGCATATGCCGGCAGCTTCTCTCATATTGAGAGGAGGCTTGCACTGTAAAGCACCTTTTCAGTGATGAAGGATTGGATTCGAATTCCTAAACTAACTTCGGTCAAACAGGAATTTATTAGAATATTGTGTACTTCTTTAAAAGCACAAGATGTTATTGTGTTATTCATGTTATGTATACTTGTATACTTGTTAAAACTCAGTACTAGTCAGATAGTAATCAAGTGGTAATAGACTATGCTTACGGTGTTAGTTACTCGGGCCTATTAAAAAATTTATCAAAACAATTTACTTTTGAACCGGGATATAATTGACGTCAATATATTTGAAACTTCTTTCGCTAGATGACTCGTCGCTGTTTCGTCCGAGCGCAGGAGGACGTGCATGATGAAGACTGTTCAGTTTCATAATTTGAAGATTCTGAAAAAACGAATAACATATATTGAAATACAGACTAAAATATACCCAATTATGACACAAAATTGGCTTATACCAAAGATTAGGAATAAGTACTGTACTGCCAATATGGAACAATATATATATGTAAACCTACAAGTAAACCCTAGCTAAGATGGAATTTCCCAAATCGTAACTCGCTCTAAGTCAGAATGACTAGCCCGTGCTACTGCTGACTCATTTACTAGTCATGTTAACTTGCTAGCACTGTACGGTACAATGTTTATGTACAATTGGTTACAAGAACAGCATCTATATTCAAAGGTTCAAATCCACCATTATTTTTCATAGTATAAATTACATTTCATAGAAATAAAGCAGTGATATGTTATAAAATTTTACAAAAGTTTGCAGAAAATTTGAGTTTTCCCTAATCCAGCACAATATCTGTATGACCAAATTGTGATTTCTGAATTTGAATCCCATACCTAAGATAAACATTTAGATAGTCAGCTAAATAATACTTGAAAAACCAAGAACCACCAACATCCTATGAGCAAGCAAACTAAGCTACGTAGAGTTGATTTCATGTTCCCCAAATCAAAACGTATTCTCTCATTTGAACAGAATTTGACCAAAGAATCATCAAGGGAATGCTGATTTTATACAGTATCTAGGAATTCTTTGTCCTTGACGATACATCGGTCGTATTAAATGTTGAAAACAAGATTGAAGGTACTTGTGAGTAGATAGTTTCCTTATGACAACTATACCACCATTTACTATCAGAAATACATTACATAAATTACAATTCCACCGTAGTGGAGATGGTGAGCCAAACTTGGAGGTACTGCAAAACCAAGATGACTCATGGATAAGGCAGAGTAAGCTCTACATCCTCACCCAGTTTACAAAAATCACTTTAATGCATTAGAGATCAATAGATCCCATTTCACGTATTAATGTGAAAAGAACAGATACTACACTTGATCTTAGCCAGATAGGCCAGAAGCGATAATCCATGTTACTTCACACATACATCTTATATAACAATTATACTTTACAGCTCGAGGTGCTTGTATTTCTCTTCTTTTTGGATATGTCAGTAGCTAACTAGAGGTAATTTGGATTGAATATTAAACACAGCACACGTACTCAGGCTTTTGAACAAAGAAGCAGTATTTCAAATAAGCCATACGTTCCCAATCGCTTTTTTATTGTGTACCACTTCAAGATATACTATATGTATATTGCCTAAAAACTTCTCTCAACGTCACAATAATTAAATCTCTCAATTATCAAAATATTGATAACTTTGGCGAAGAGGTCACAAGAAAATCACAACGAGTAGCTTAAGCTTTAACTTTAACAAATACTCTTTCAAAGGTAAATGCCATTTACTACACAGAGTCTGAAAAACAACTGAAAGAAAACATATCTTTCATTGCAATTTAAAAATAATGGTTATTACTTGCTAGTTTTATAGACGTGTAGATTATGATTCCACCGTAGTGGAAATGGTGAGCCAAGCTTGGATGTACTGCAAAACCAAGACGACTCATGGGGATAAGGGGCAGAGCAAGCTCTATAAATCCTCTCAACCAGTTTACAAAAATCACTTTAATACATTAGGGATCAATAGATCCCATTTCACGTATTAATGTGAAAAGAACAGATACTACACTTGATCTTAGCCAGATAGGCCAGAAGCGATAATCCATGTTACTTCACACATACATGTTATATAACAATTTTCATTTACAGCTTGAGGTGCCTGTATTTCTCTTCTATTCACATATGCCAGTAGCTTCTCTCATATTGAGAGGAGGCACGTTCTCTCCTATTTACGGTGTTCTATTTAATAGTAATTACTCAGTACTCAAAGTAACTGGATTCAATTCCAAATGCAGCACATGTATGTACTCTAAAAAACATTTTTGACATTATGATCAAGCTAACAAGCAATGATCAAGCTAACAAGCAATGAACTGGTTTTTAACTAATTATACTTATGACATTGATAATCCAACTATTGCAGGATAAGCAAACCAAACCTGGATGTACATAAACAACATCAGGACAACTCATGGGTAAAGCAGAGCAAGCTCTACATCCTCACCCAGGTTACAGATTCGACCCTTAGCAACACTGCTACGACCCTAATTTTTCTTTGCCGAGTCCATTAAAAAATTCCTCCTTTAATTTTGAGATAAACAAGGTTTATAAACTATAGAAAGGTTATTAAAAACCTTTATATTCATTATAGTGTAAGGTCGTACCATCTACAGAGGACACAAAATATATTATTAACCCTTATTCAACAAATGACCAGAGAATGGGAAGG
Source organism: Halocynthia roretzi (assembly GCA_013436055.1). Lineage (NCBI taxonomy): Eukaryota > Metazoa > Chordata > Ascidiacea > Stolidobranchia > Pyuridae > Halocynthia > Halocynthia roretzi. The sequence continues at coordinate 41,136 of QRAM01000536.1, read as the reverse complement.
TGCTGATTGAACAACGGGCCACCAATGGATAAATATATCACAGTGGGTACTCCTTTCGATGTATTTCAAAACTATGAATGGAATCAATATTGTTACAAAACAAAGAATAATTCAACCTGTTTCATTATGACAAAGAGAAAAAGATTTTGTGCAAACAAAAGAGAACAATGGAAGAATTTTAGATGTCATCATGATTATACAATACAGAATAAAACTTGTTGGTGTTCACCACAAACACAAGTGTTGCCCGCAAGTACTGGAGAAGGTTCAAATATTACCTTATTTTAAGCATTAATGAGAATAAATTTGATTTTCCTTCTATGCCTGCATAATAATGATTAATAACCACTGGAATGATTACATGGTGTAAACATAGTGGTAAACGTCACACAACCATACATCTCCGGAAAAATAATAGCACGCTGCACGCTGCAGCGGACTGGATCTTGCAACTAGCCTGGGCATGCTTCACCTACTAAGTCGACCCATTTGTCCACAACATGCAGTGGTGCCAACAAGAAAGGGATATAGCTTCCATAGATAAGTACAGCATTGCCATACATAGGACAGACTGGACATAGCGGGGTTTGGGAAATGCCAATTGAGCTGATACTGAAGGAACTTGCCATAAAAAACTTCAGCCTTCGCAATGGTATTCCCCACTTAGTATTAAAAGATCGCCCCCAACATTCCATTATATTGATTGAGCAGTGGAAGGTATACCTATAGTCGACTCGTTGGCATGTTGTGGACTAATGGGGTGACCTAGTAGATGAAGGATGGATGAGATCCAGACCTTCACCAGCCATACCCAACGACACTTTTTTCCTAGGCCGTACTTACTCGTAATTTCTTGTGTCTGTTCCCCTTCTTTCTTTCCAGCCACTTTTTCTCCACTTGAGGGACGTCAAGAGCTTGTTTGACTTGATTTTCAATATCGTCATCGATCTGGCGCTTGATATTTGATTTCCAGCTGTTGTCTGAAAAGATATATTAAACAATATAAATTATTAGTAAAATTAGTAGTCCCGGTCCCTTCGAAAATCCTGGTTACATTGGGTGAGGTTAGCTTAGGCTTGCTGGGGCGTAAGGTACGTTAACACTCATTATTGGTCCCAAACTTAACCAAATGTTCCTCATTTTTAGAAGGACCATACTACTAAACTAGTGCCACATTATCTTGGTGGAGAATTCTTTTTCTTATTTACCATTAGGGGTGAAGGGTTCCCCAAAAGTTCATGACAATGACTTGATTTTAGACAGGTAGGCCAGAAGCAAACACTACTTCACACAAACATTTTATTTGGCAAATATATTTTACAGCTTGCGGTGATTTTATTTCTATTTTTTTCGACCAGGTATTGAAGCAAACAACTCACCATTCTGTGGTTTATTATCAGACACAAACGATATGATGTCGGCAAAACTAGTGTCGGATTTTTTCTGGAAATCCATCGGGTCGTGCAGCTACGACATATCTGCGGATTAACAATTGACTTCTACATTCTCAACACAAGACATACTGGAATTCATACAATACATATTATTCAAAACAAATTCTATAGTTCCAGGATTATAAATATTAATTAAAAAGCAACTAAATTTGGATGCTATCCTAGTTTAGCGTCACGAATTAGGTGTTGCCGTGGATGAAATTCGATGAAACTTGCACCGAATACTTAAATCAGTCAACCAAAACGATTGCCAGTGCACAATCACTCAAGCATAACCAGAATGCGAAAATCGGGGTAAGTCGATATTACCTACATTTAAAAGCTTCATTACGACTTCTTTAACTACATAAATTAATCTGTTCAGGACAAAATAAATGCATAAATCGATATTGGTGGGTAATACGAGTATTTTCTATCCTTGTGCAATTCGTCTCGGTAACGTGAACACGGAAATTATCTAAATTGCTTTCGGTTAAGTTAAGTTATAAGTTCACAGCAAGTCGTAGATATTTTCCTTACTTGAATCCTGACACAAAAGCAGCATCAAAAGATTACTTCTATTTTCCTACAAACATCCTAAAAAACAACTACACTTCATCTATCTATGATATACGATGGATTCGGATCCAGGCCGAAAGCTGGATGCATTTCACTAACGTCCTTGCAAATGTTTACACTGTTGATGTACTTTGACATGGAACACAGAACCGTTAAATATTCCAGTTAAAATAATGATTTTCCGTACAATAACGTTCATTTGATTAATTGGAATCTAAAGTCTTACATAAATAATTAGAAAAAAACGTTTATATCCTTAAATTATTATATAAAGGAACAGTCCAGCAATTGGAATAAGAATACAGTGATCAGTGTTGCCGGTTAATCTAAAGCACCGTTTCCATGGGCCGATATGCAAGATTGAACAGCAAGTTTGACTCGTGCACCATCTAGCGGTTAGCTTTTTTCATTATACATTGTCGCATTTGAACGTGATTAGGCCATGGTAAACGATATGGACAGTTAATTCAAAGTACCCCGGGGGCGATTCTTTTGTAGGCTAAAATAACCCAGGTTGATATTATGCGCCGGCGGTGTTTGACTCCACATCTGTATAATTGATTGGACTTGAATCTGGTTATCTGGCTATTATTAGCCAATTAAGTGGCGAAACCCAACTGTATATAAACATTTTGTACTACTGAAATAACCGGTGCTTATTGCTACATAGTCAGTGTAAGAAAGGGCATGAAGATCGCTTGAACACTACTTGAATGGGGAAAAAGTCCAATAAGAAATCCGTTACTTTACAGCTCTCATAAATTTATTAATATTAAACACAGACTAAATATCATATTCTTCTTCACTTTCATAAGATAATAATGAACAACATGATTACATAACATGGCAAGGAGGACTTATGTGTAGGTACCAACTGCAGACACACAAATAATTTGAATAATTTCTGCACAAACGCTGGTTGAATTTACTGCATCATATATAAGTAAAGTAAAATTTGTGAAACGAAAAACATTTGCTTCAAGCACAGGTATAGGGAGTAGAATTATAATGATGGTAATTGTGACCAATAGTAGAGGAAAATACAATTCTACCATCATAATTCCACTCCCTATAGGCACTCCTCACTTAACAACCACCTCGCTTAGCGATCCCCCCCACAATTACGACCAGAACCGATACTTAGTAACTTTTATTACTCCCATGGACTGTATCATCTGTTGGGTGATATTAAAACAATATATAAAGATATTTTACAGGTCATGAGAGCGGGTCCTGGTCATTATGTGAGCAGTTTGTTATTTGGCTAGGTCGTTGATACAAATCATGGTGGGTAAGTGAGGAATATCTGCATTGTAAATGCAATTTGTGTTAATAATTTGAAAGAGAAAACTTCTTGCTACTGTTATTCAGGACTGAACAGGCTAAACTCTATATACAAAATAACTTCGTTAATTCCTATATTGCCCGATCGATCATTGCACCTCTTTTAATAAAAAAACATGCTAAAACCCCGAGCACGACACTGCTTTTATCACAATGACATTTCGAATTGTAAGTGGTTGGGCATCATCATTGTTCAACCAGTTCTACACACTAATGCAATAAAGCTATACTGTATCATGATAAAACCTCAGTTAAATAAATACTGATGCTGAGTTAAGTAAATAACTTAACTTCCCAGCTTGACAAAGGGGTAGATTTCATTTACTCAGTAAGTCAATTTTCTGATTCTGGATTTGTACATTGTAGTCTGATTGATTGATGTATTCTCATTGACTGATTGGTCCTAGTATCGATATCCGTTTATCCTTAGTTGTTTCCATGCTAATATTGTTAATAAATCCAAAATGAGTAAAATTTAAAAAAAAATCAAAAATTTCCCAAAAATCAAATTACTGGACTAAACATAGTTCCGGTATTTTCCCTTCAAAAGCTATCATGGGACAAAAAAGATTGAGAACCCTGACCTAACGCGCGACTTGTGTCTTACCAAACGATGATGTGTACAGGCGAGAAGGAGCATTTAAAAATCTGTATGGTTAATTGATTATGCTGTAAGACTGCAAGTATTATTAGTAGTTGAATTGCAATATCATAGACAATAAAACGTATATATATATAATCTAATCTCAAAATAACAATGAGAAAATAAAATTAGTTCTACTTAAACTGAGAGTTTGTTTCTGAAACCTAGCTTAATATTTATTGATACGATTACATATTTTTGAGCATTATTTCTGAAGAAAATATCAGACAAAGAACGTTACAGAACTTACTACTGTACGACAAGACTTGTGGCTTCCAGGTTAGCGATAGTTGTTCTCCTGTAAAGAAGATATAAAGGTAAATAAATGTTCACACAGATATTTCATGTGTTGACAGATTAAAATAAGTATCATACAAAGTGTTACATCTTATTCTTAGCATCGTCATTACATGGTTCAAGTTCAATTTTTTTTGGTAAATAAATAGATATATGTAAAGTAAAGAGTAGAATTTATACAGCATTTTGATTAGACGGACTAACAGGTGAGAATACCTGTTCGGAAAAGTAAGAATTCCGAATACCGAAAAAGAAAAACATCTAAGTGAAAGCAATTTAATCAAGTCTAGTTTCAGATTTATTTCAGTATTTGAGTAATTAGTAAGAAAAATTAGGAGTTAGCAATGTGCTACCAGGGCCACGCTTCCACTCCAACCGAGAGCGTTCACGAACATAAACAAATCAGCTTGTGCGAATCTTCACAAATACGAGTTGCCAGGCCAAGCGATGCTAATTTAAAGTTTTATAAATTTTTCAAATTTAGGTCCGTATTCACTGAAATCCGAAAAATTGGGTAAACTGTATCATAGTGAAATCTCATATTTCAATTTTATGTTTGTATGTAAGTTGAATATTTATAACTTTCTGTATACTGCATTGGCAAAACAAGACCGAAATGAGGAAAATAAAGAAACTTTTTTGAATGAAATAAAATGACACTTCCATGCGTGAAACTTTTGAACCGATCACGAAAACTTACATTTAATCAAGCAGATAATACATGCAAACAAACAAACAAACGTACGTCAGATCAGAATCGAGGCTGGTGATTATTTTCGATTCGTGAATTCTGTAACAACAACAACATAGGTTGTGATCAGTTGCACACAACTACGTAGGAAGATGCAATAAAGAGAGTAAAACAGTAACTGTAGCTTTATAGTGAGAAAATACACTGCCCCGCTCGGCGACTTATATCCTGAAGCTGGAAATAGAAACGTTCATAATACTTTGATTACAGTCAATCAATGATTTCTTTTTAGTACAACCCCTAATAACCTATAACCCTCTATCATTTACTGGTAACCCATAACACTCTACTCTTAGTTAGTATCCTTAATCACAAAGTATAAACATTTTTCAGTTTATATAAAGCTTTCTGCACATCACAGCAATCAACTTTATGTGCTATTATTGAATGCACACTACATTATTTTTCATGGGTTCAGGGAGTAGTATAAGGGTTAACTGAAATTATTCATAAAAGATATTAAAACCCCAACCCTGACCCTCACAAACCCACAAAAATGTGGTAGACCACACACTATAAAAGCACCAACTATTCATGGAAGACATTCATGCTACACCAGGTAGAAGTAAGAAACCAACTGACCTTGGAATAAACTTCTACATCAGAATCGGAACCTTCAGCGTCTTCTTCATCTGAGGGAACACCTTGAACCCTGAATTGAAACTCAATTATCATTTATGCAAACTAATGAAGTTAAAGTCAGCCTGCACTACTCAGGTCTGTGAAGTCAGTAAAAAAAGGACAGACTCCGACTGAATGTGAAATCTGGTCTAGCGATAGAGGACTTACATAGTAAATCCTTTTTTGCTGATCTTTGACCTCTGCAGAAAATTTCCAAGATTGAGTGAGCTGCCTTTCGATGGCTTTTCATTAGACAGCAGTCCTGAAAATATACCTGCGATTAGTACGAACCAGCGACATCCATATTAAGCATTACTTAATGATAATTCATTGCAAAAAGAGATAAAAAATGTTATATGGGAGTAGAATAATTACGGTTGTGGAAAATAAGTCATTTTGAAGCAATCAACCTTTTAAATTTGAAATTTCGTTAATACTACAATGATACGACATCCTTGAAGGTCGCCAAACAGGGTATATAATAAGTGTAGTGAAAATAGAAGTAGAGGAATGATGGTAACTATGAAAATAACACTTAACTTACCCTGATATTCTTTCAGTCTTTTTGCTCTCATTCGAATACAGATAAAAGCAGTGAGGATCGCAACGATGGGAAGAGCCACAAGGATAGCGATAATGATAGTCGAAGTGTTGTCTTCCATATGCTGTTGGAATGAGTAGAATAAAAAAGAAATTAAACACAGCTATCAGTAAGAAATTTATTAAAACATGCTAATCTTAACAATCCAACAACTAATATTAATTGAAATCCAAAATTGCGAACATTTTAATTCTAGCCATGGTCATGGTTTAACTTCTAGACAAGGTCATAGGAACATACTTCCACTATCACTGCTATAGCAGGTGACATCCTAGATTCTTTAAAGAATAATTAGTAATTTCTGTGTACCAAGACGACTTGCACACACATACGGTAATCTACCTTACCAAAAATCTCCTTTGATTAACGTACCATTCCTTTTCCTTCAACAATTTCATCCACTTGCTCCTTACTTTGCCCTACATCCTTGTCAACATGTTTTTCCTCGGGCAGCAATATATCAGATGTTTCTTTCTGTTCGACAGGTTGTACAACTTCCTCTCTTGATTGTTTTTTGATTTTTTTCACCTTCTCAGGCATTGAAGTTATAGGCTCGTGACTTTTGTTCGATGGCAATGAAGATGCGTAATTGAATTTGTACACTTTCTCTCCACTTAACTGTCCAACGAATATCTGGAATATAATAATACAACAAATTAAATACAGTATTGCCATGATTTACACCAGAGAGAGAGAGCACCTGGTCACCCGCAGGGAAAAAACAGCACTATTCACCATGTAGCTACGTCTAAAATTCGTGTTCATGTTATAAGAAATCAATAGCACTTGCATTGGCGTAGATTTAATGGCAATGACAATATTGAATATGCGAATTTGTAACCCTGACTTTTTCACAAAGTCATTTTGTTGACCTAACAATCACATTACAATGTAGTTTAACTGTACTTACCCTTCTACCATCGCATGTTGCTGTGATATCATGAGGATCTGTCAGTGTTTTTCCTGGTCCTGGCTCCCAGGTGTCTATGACATTTCCGGAACTGTATCTGATCGTGAAGCCAAGAACAGGGAGGCGAGGTGACCCAGGTCCATTCACACCGTAGATCAAACCACCTGGAATAAAAGAAAAGACCGTCGAACATTCTCTATGATCCAATCACTGAAGAAAATACTTGTTGATTTAGGTAAAAATATTTCAAATTCAATGCTACTATGCGGCATTCAAGCATTCATGAAGTGAAGCGGAAATGCAAATGACAATAGTAGTTTTTTGGAAGCACATCCTCGGTTTTTTGAAGTGTTATGGGTAACACTATTTCCTGTACACTGTACTAGATACGGGAGACGGGATTGAACAGATAGAGTGATAAGATTAATACTAGAAGGAGGAGATGTAATATGTAAATCTCAGAGAATGGTGAGACATGGCGATAAAAAAAAAGTGGAATGCCCCATGGTCGTTCAATCAAAAACACTAAACAGACTTATTTGAGAAGGATTTAATAGGGGAAAACTCCGGAAAAAAAGAGAATAACTCTCACCTTCACTAGGGCTATAAGCAATAGCGAACAACCGCTGGCCTATCTTCTTCTTATCCTCGAAAATTCTGAGAAAATTTCCCTCCTTGTCAAAGATCTGTATTCTTCCGTTCTCCCGATCCGCCACACAAACATCTGACAACGTCGGACCGCACATAACAATGTTGTGCACAACGGAAAATACGCTGTGCGGCATTGGATTTTGAAAATCTGAATGAGAATCATCACGTATATAGCTACAACCTTAGTGATGCCATTTGATTAAAAGTTGACGCCTGAAGCCAACAACCTATATAGTTGTAATATTAGCAATATAACCAGGAAACCTAGGCTCGTGGAACACATCGAGAATGCAGCGTTAAGTGAGGTCCTCGCATAATTTTAAGAAATTGAAGTTATCTTACTGTCAAGAATTGTTCCAACTCTTCCCCACGATTTGATGAATTTTCCAGTTTGATCAAATTTCATGACGCGGCCGTTGCAATATCCATCCGCGACATAAACAAGGCCTAACGGATAAACAAGAATTTTCTCAAACAGTATTATAATTGATATATGTATTTTTTTAAAGCAGAAGTTACAGACCACCTGACGTAGCAGACCAGGTTGAGATATAGAGCATAGGACATAGCTGTCAGGTGCCCTAAAGAAGTTGCTATAAATTCATTCAAGGTCAAGGATATGTTTATTATTCAGAAGCCAAGGTTACGGACCAGGTTGAGAAATAGAGCATATAGGTCAGGTCAGGAGTCCAAATGAAGTTACTTTAACCTCATTAAAGGTCACCATCACATTTGCAGTGACCCATGTTGTTGCCAACCCTATATAACCCTTTACCCTATTTAACAGCTAGGTGATTGTGTCTTGCTTAAGGACACTTTCCCACCCATCTGTATGGATGATGGATTCTACCTTGGTCATCGATAGCGACATCTGCTGGTTTACAGAAATGATTTACGTCGCTTCCAGGAACCATTCTCTGTCCGAGAGTGATGAGCGGCTCGGTGGCGCCTTCAGGAGAGAATTTCAAAACCTGAAAACATAAAAAATATGTCACAGTACCAAAAATCATTTTGATATACACTTCCTATTGTGAGTTAATGTTTCCATTAAACCAGAGGTGTGCAACCTGTGACCCGCGGGAAGCTGAGGTTTTTGAATAGAGTGCGACTATTGACTTCAGCCATCAAAACTCATTATCATGAAGCATCAATAAGAGTGTCGCTATATCAAGATTAAAGTTATCTCACTGTGTTTCACAGTCAACCTTACCTGATGCAATCCAACATCGGTCAACCACATATTCCCATCTTTATCGAGAGAAATTCCATGAGGCATATAGAACATTCCTGCACCCCACGCATTCACTACTTTACCGGTTACATTGTCGATTTTATAAACAGTCTCGGGTTTGATCGGATCGTGAAGCAGGAAGCGATTGTTATAATCAAATGAATATTCATCCCAGCTGAATAAATAAAAGTTTCAAATAAGTTGCTGAGTGGAATAAGACTAGGAAAATCTGTGTAAAGGTAGCATGGGCCCATCTCTAGTCATGTTAAAGTCATACAAGGAGGTGAATTTTTGGAAAAATCCAATTTTTTGGAAAATCCAGAGGTTTGTACTTGGGTCTAATCCCCAGGATGTCTCTATTCATAGATACAATTATAAAAACATTCCGAAATCCGAAACACTTTCGTTCCCAGTCATTTCGGATAAAGGATCTTCGACCTGTACTTACATTCTTCCAGCTCTGTGGAACACATGTATATTTCCATATTTATCAGCAACTAGACCTCCTACACTTCCTATTCCATAAGGAGGATCAATGTGCAACCAACTGTTGTCGATATATAGACCTACATTGACAAAAATGAATCATCTGTTAGCGAGTCTGCCCTAGATTTTAGCCAATAATGAATCGCAAAAGACACAGAATTACGCTGCGCTAGATATGAAGTCTCCAAACCTTTTAGTATGCAGAAAAATAATGCTGGCTCTTCCCATCAAAATACATATAAATGTTAGTGACTGAGAAACTAGAAATCCCTGAAAATTCCGGTGATTTCATGAAATTCATGTATTTAGTCTGGAATTTAGTGTAATTACATCTTAGGGTTTGGGTAGGGCAAGGTGGGAAGTTATGAAACTACTGAAATTTTCATGAAATTCATTGAATACAATTGCGTACAGGAAATAGCGTTACGCTTTATCGTCATATACAATTTTATCTTCATAGTCATTTACATGTTCCATGCTAGTATTACAACTATATAGGTTATTGGCTTCAACAGTCAACTTATATTCTCAAGGCATCACTAAAGATGTCGGTATGATTAAACTAATATAGAAAATATCCATACTGAGCAATTACATACCTTCTGTTTCCGGCATACCGTGACCTCGGGATAAATTTTTCTGTTGGCCTTGTTCCTCGTCACTCTCTGAAATTCAAATACGGAGATAGTCATTTTTACAGTGAATTTTTCAAATTTCAAAGTCACCATACTATTTTTATAGAACATTATATCTCTATAAGGATAAAGTATCTCTCTCATCAGTCTCTTTAGAACAATGGTTCCCAACCTGTGGAATTTTAGTTAAATTTACGAGCAAAGGGCATTAATGTATTCGGTAAAGTTGAAACTTAGACTACTTGTTATTTTCTTGAGACCATCACAGACCATTGAGGAAAGTTTTTAGGCCTATACCTATACTATATCTGCAAGTGGTACGCGATAATATAAAGATTGGGAATCTCTGATTTAAAATATTAATATTCTTAACTAAAGTGCCTTTTTGCCACTACCAGAGGAGTGAGCCCCATTAAAAATCTTACGTCAATGCAAAATGGCCCATCTAGCTCCCACCTGATCAGGCCCCTAACCCTTTTATTCACCCTTTATCTCTGTAAATATATTATTACCAGGACCTTGCTGCAATACCGCAGCAACGGCTTGTGTTGGCTTGTCTTTTTTATCAACATCTTCATCATGAGATTGATGAACTTCTTCCTCCTTATCTTCATGGTGGTGTCCTCCATGAACATGTTCTTCTGGCACTTCTGGTGCGACAGCTGTCCCTGCTGCAACGGCTTTAGTAGAATCTGGCACAATAATAAATGAAGATGAAAAATGGCCCAGTTGGTAACATTGCATTGGATTGCCAGGCAATTTTTAATGAACTTCATTGAAATAAGCAACGGATGCCTTGAGACAACTTTCTCACCTTCTCCGCCATATCCTGGGTATGGTGCTAGAGTCGATGAGCTTTGTGGTAGCTGTAGAGTTTGACCAGAAAACAAATATGGAACATTCCAGCAACTAAGGGTTTGTCTCAGCACGTCCTTGTTCTCGGTATAAAACATCATGTAGAAATTGCACATCTCATCAGTAGAGCTAGGCCTGTAAAGAACAGTATTGAAATTATAAACAGCCAAGTCGACTTTGGGTTTGAACCAGCAACCTCTCGATTGTGAGATGATTTCGCTACTGTTGAGCCACTCTCCCACCAAAAATATCCAGACCTTTAGCATGAAGTTCCAGATGTATCTCACAACAATGCATAAACCAAGAAACCCAGGTATGAACTACTTGCTGAAGGGGATCAAATCCTACCAAGGACTGTTCTAATCGACAAAATAAGAACCTGGATGCCAAGGAGCTTCAGCCTCAAAGAGATCCAGGGGAGGGCCGGGTCGCTCCACCTCTTATGATATACATGAAACTAGGAAACTACATACCCAGCATAAATATTGCGTGTCGTCGGATTATCATATACACAAGATCCAGCGAACCAATCACCGGGCATGATATCGATATTTCCGCCCACTCGTGGGTAAAATGACTGGGGCCATTGGGGGTTTCCTTTACCAATCATGTGATATTCCCCAGAGCGAATTCTGTAGCCGGTGATCACTTTTGCTGAAACGACAAATAAATGGGTTAGAAATCTAGTTTAGAAAAGGAGGGTTAAGACGAACTTGGGGGTAATGGTGTAGATGTACCGTATTTCTCGTCTCATAAGACGCATTTTTGACAACATGACATAGAATAATGATAGAAAATGACAGAAAATAATCTAAAAATCATATTATTATATAAAATATGTATATTACATAATCAACGTCCCACAAACTTCCTCCTCCTACCCAATGTTTCCCTAATGTATGCATGGTTAAAGGACGGTCGGTAAAATACAGTACCCATCTTACATTACTCTTACCTAATGAATGTGCATGTGTCCTAAAACCAAACACTGTGATCTTTGAAGACAATGGATTCTGGCAATTTACAGGTGCAACGTCATTTTCCGTGTGAGGTTTCAACTGGAACGATGATGAACCGAGGAGAAAAATCCCAGCGTAATATTTTTGACTGGAAAATGCAAAAAAAAATATTTATCCTGGTTTTATGCTGTTGCTGTTTATGCTGTTGATCAAGAGAGCAAAAGTACTCACGGGATCGTGGTTGTATGTAGCGTGACACCAGCACACGACTCCAAGCCCGGTGCAAATGCAGCTGCGAAATGCATCTGTATCGCAATGTATTTGATGTTCGAGTTCCCTCCGATCCTACAACCAATATATTAAAGGAATATCGAATTATATATTCAGTTATCCGGCAACAAAGAGTTACGGTATATATCTAAGAAGGAACTGTGTAAATTATTTGGTATAAAATAATAAATAACCAAAATAAATACAATTATTTGTCAGCATGTAATACCTGTACTGTGAGCAAAGATAAACAAGATGCTAATTCGTCTATTTCCTTGTACAGGTAAAAACTCGGTCGTAAATCAAATATTGGTAATCGAAGCGCATTTTTATTCAATTACTGGGAGGTAAGTGATGAGTAAATATATTATTCCATGGTATCTTGATGATAAATAGACGAATTATAAACTTATTAATCTTTGCTTACAGTATAAGGCACACACACGAATTTGTTATTATTTATTTATTTATTATATTATATAAATTCACAAAATTCATTCTTGATCATATCATAAACAGTATCGAAACACTCCTCTGGGCTGGCTGAGGCCCATGAGCTACAGTTTCTGTATTGTTTTCTGCTTACTTCATGAGATTAAGGAGAAAAAACACTCGTTATTTTGAGAAACTTTGTAAAAACGATTGCAAAACGAGGAACTGTTGTATTCTCTCACCTTACTCCCACGTTATCCGGGAGCACAAGTTCCGGAGCATTTCTGGCCCATGCATAAATCACGATTTTTCCATCGCATACTCGCCCTCCGCCATTCCTGTAACATTAAACATTTGGGATAGTATTAAACATGGTATTAAACCTTCGAATGACCTTTGAAAATGGGCAAGGATCGACTATGAGTTTCTGGAACGGTAATTGAAACCCAATTGAATATCCTTTATTACTTTATGAATTTTTCTAAGCGGAATTCCTCAAGGAACGAATTAAATCCATTGAAAGAGCCATTCGGCATTAATTGAACCCTGGAAGTAGTTAAAAACAAAGCAGTATCCCCAGGAGCGATTGTCACTAATAATTAACGGACAATACTCAAAACTTGAAATACCAGCAGTACCATCCAAATGCAACAGGATGTCAGCTACAGCAGCATTTGGATGGTACTGTGGTATACCTCAACTTACTAATTCTAGCCTGCAAACGGAGCGTTCCTAGGAACAATTAAACGTCCATAATATGATTTCCACTGGTCCAATCACTTTAAAAATTACAGAAAACCTATCTAATAGCCATATAAACACTGTGTTAAGGAGGGATGAAGAACAGGATGAAAACCAAAACTGGCATGGACAATAACCTAGATTCAACAGCAATTGGAAAATCTACCTACCAGTATGGTTGACTTGATGGGAGGCCCGAACATCCATAGACAAGCATATGATGTGTTTGAGCCATGTTTGCATGAGGAGTAAATTTGACTGCAAAAAAAAATGAAATCCGTCAAATATTTTGAATAGTACAAGTGGCGGCCACCAAATCGAATATTTTTCCCCGACTCAGGAACAAGCTACATTCCGAGAGTTCATTTGTAAGTCCATATTAACTTAATATTGCTTTCTAGCACTATCACTAACATCACTGGCCTTTCAACAGCCATAATGGAAACATAATAACAGAGATTAACTATTGGATGAGAGAAATGCAGAAAATTACAACTTACATACCCCAGCGTGCCATTTAGGATATTACTGTGATGCAACCACATGGCGACAACAAACCGCTCTAACATGAACTTAAATCTACTTCGTTCATATCACCAAATGCCCAAATGTTATAATTTTGAGAAGTGCCTGGACTTCGATAGTGCTTATATACATAGCAAACACTGGTGTCCAGTGCATGAGGTCAATTTAGTTTTATCCTAAGAGTTAAGAACAGCTACAATAGTTTTATAGCCTCAGGTTATGCAATTAAAACAAACTACAGCGAAGCATATATATCACTGCTTACAATACAGACCCTCGTTTAAATAGGAAATAATCATGATTCATTATTCACAAAGCAAAGCAAGAAATGAAATAATCCTTATCAGATTCATCTTACTAAGATATTTATATCGTTAACGAATTGATAATGCAATTGTTCCGAACCTTTTTCTCATCACGTACCACTTGGAGATATAGTATTTATATATTGCCTAAAAACTTTTCTCAATGGTACAATAATTAAATCTTTTAATTATCAAACTATATAACTTTTGCAAAGAGGTTGCAAGAAAATCACAACAAGTAGCCTAAGTTTTGACTTCAACGAATTAATTATTGCTCTTTGCTTGTAAATTTAACTAAAGTTCGATTACTACTCGGATGAGGTTGAGAACCACTGATTTAATGGATATCAACCGGGATGTTCAATCAATCAATATTTTTTAATTGATCTAGTTGCAGACTAATAGATCTTACCAATATAACTTTCTTTCCCTTGGAACGGGATTTCGTGAGCTGTTACAAGATAGGAGTCATCCTGAAAGTTAAATGAAAAGCATTAGATCCACGACCTAAAAATTACATTCGAACCCCCGTAAAGACAATCAAGGAACTGTTGTATTGCTTGCCTTACTCCTGCAAAAACATTGGTAATACTGCACGATTACCAAAAAAAAATCTTACCGTATCCACATGCACTGATGGAAAACGAACTTCAAGTTCTCTTGTATTCGGCCCAGTTATTGTTTCTTTGCTTCTTTTGTTGCATTTTCCAGGTTCACTTCGTTTATGAACATAATTTGACTCTCGATGTTCGTCCGAGAGTTGAAGATAAGCTTGCTTCAATGTTATCTCGCTCCTTTTATCTCTAAGTAGCTGATAAAATTCAGATTTGAGGTTCCGTGACGATCCCAAATCGAACGTCGCAACCAGTAATGCGATTACTGTTAAATAAGAAATTATGCTGGGTGCCATCGTGTGTTTGTAGCGGAAAGGATGAATGATGAAGATAAACTACTGATTGCTTATCTTATAAAATTTATCTTATCTTTTTTAAGTATACTTTGAATGATAATCGATCTGAAATAAATATAAGATTGAAAGTTTCAACAAGAAAGTTTTCAGTAAATTAAAATCGAATGATGATTTACTACCTTATCGCAGACACTGCACTCCCTGATACAGAATTACATTCTTACATTAGAATTAGATTTTCCGTACTTCAGAATTGATGTGATTTACCTTACAATAGAGATTTGTAATCTGTATAGCACAGTAATGACAGTTGGGTATTTGACAAGTTTAAGTAAAGCCAAGAAGCAATCACACAATTTAAAGAACACAAGTACAGAACTAGACATACTCATTACCACAGAGCAAAGCAAGATATGATATTGATTATGAATCAATACAGCGCTGTCGTTAATTTTTTCGTCTGTGTTCCAGAGGACAAACATCTCTCTGGTAATTTCTGGTGCATTTCATAATAAGCTTCGATCCTCGCTCGTTCAGAAAGTTCGACCATGCGTTCGAACGTTCTTGGTTCGTAAATGGCCAAGTTTATCAGCATGGTGGTGTTCAAATTGATCTTACATCGCGTTAATCCAAGTCTGAATTCTTTCGTATTGATATTGTGTTCAGAGCAAGCTGCTGCTAACCGTTCGAATTTCAGTCTGTTACCTATGACGTATTTATTCTTTCTCGCGAATGCCTGGTTAACAAGGGCACGTCTCAATAGTTCTTTCACTTTTCCTGTTCGATTCCTCAAGGCTTCCAACCAGAAATGTTTTGCTTGCTCTTTTAATTTCTGGTGCTTGTACCATCGTGACTGCGGATAAATCTTCGCAGCACGAAGCATACTCACGACTGTCAGGAACATTTTTTCCTAAGTTCTTTTTAAGAAAAGTTTTTAACCTGCAAAATAAATACAGATAACATCATATATCGCAAACTTTCCAATCAATTGTTCCTTTAAGCCATCATTCGACACTATTAGATGATCATGTGCTTTGAGACTTTTAAAATAAACCTCACTGTGCGCTAGACCAATAGGAGCATGTGTTGAGCAGCGAAGAAACCAGACGAAACTGACATAAACGAAAACCGAAGTTCCACTGCACATTTTCTAGGTAACAGTATGTTATGGTATAAAACTAAAACTGACTCTTGTATATAATATATTGAAACTATTTGAGAAGAGACAAATTATTCTTGGAAGCAGAGTTTCTTCTAATGTTAAACGATCCGATTATGAAATACACAACAGACACAACAAATTCATTTTGATTTGATTAAACATTCACCATATAGCATGTCAAATAATTCACCACCAAGATTCTTGTTGAGATTTCTTCGACCACAATACAGCATTGGTTGCATACTTAAATATAGTACTCCTTCTGCTAGAACAAGTATTCCATGCTCTTCTTAGTGACGCAGGAAAAAGGATTAAAAATTAAATCTATAAATATGAATCTTAAGGATTCTGAATTCTGTTTGAAAAATACCTATGCAACGATGACAAATGACCATTCGAATCCATATATTGATTGACCTTTTGAGGTCGATAAATTATTCATCTCCCTCTTTTTGTTTAACCCGTTCGTGCCAGTTTGTAATTAAAAAAATAACAGGATGCATAATTGATGCGGTTTTCTTGTTTTAAATGTGCTATTGCCATGTTGTGTGTCATTTCTGACCTTCAAACATGTTTTCTGATGGTTTTTCATGACTTTAACCATTAGGGATAGCTGAGAACTTTTTTTAATGAAGCAACAACGTTTTTTTTACCACAAAAGTAGACCAAGATTGTCAAACCGACTTATAGTGAAAGTCTAAAAACGTATTTCTGATGGAATCCTTTCTTATCAAGTCAGTCCTGTACCCCTCTATAACTAAGATGCCTAGTTGACTTAGTAATAACATTGTTCCCTGTATAGAGAAATTATCCTGCATCTTCAGTCCCACAGTCTAGCAGCGGAGTAGAAAATAGAATAAAAAAAATCTCTTACACTGAAAATGTAAATTAAACTATATGCAGGGTGAGTATATAAACTATATTTCGAATGTAAATGTATATGCATGTAGTGTACTGTTCTAAATTAATGTCTAAATACTTTAGGCTGCTTCTAAAGCCTTGAAATAATCGCATATCGTCGACAGACGTCAGTTTTTATTCGAACTAATAGAAAGTAATTTGCTACTATTAATCGGTTTCTTAAAATTATAAGTAATTGCAGTCTAACGAGTTTCGGTATGATGATCAATATGGTGTAGCAATTTGGAACATGTTTCGGCCAAATATTGTAGATATGGAGCCAGGACAAGTGTATGGAAAGGCTCTCTTGTAATAATTTGAGTAAATCAGAAATAAACGACTGCAAAGCAAATGAAAAAAATTACCGACTAAGTCTTACGTGTATAAGAACTTATAGTCATTCGATATGAAGAAGATTTATTACAGAGTCAAAATTGTTTAGAGCCAAATTGATCTCTGGCTATGCAAGTAACAACGTGTGATATTCCAAAAAATAGAGCAACTGAAACACTAGAGGGATAACGTTACTTCTCAGCATCTATTATTAATGGTCGTAATTTTGAGGAACGGTTGTCGTTGGCAGGCATGGCAGCGCAGCGTTGATAATGGTCGTGAGTGCGAGCAGTCGAAGTCGTTAAGTGAGGAGCACATGTAATTCCCTAGTGAAGACTTATAATTAGAGACCCTGTTGGTATCAAAGACAAAGATTGACAAATCACTGCTACTCTCGAGTCAATCTGCCTGTGGTTAACAAGACAACTGAATTTGAATTCCCAAGTGTTTTAATTCAAGCGGGTGCGATAGACAATATTATTCTAAAAACGATTAACCGACAAAAAATATATTAATAATAAAAATACAGGGTCACCACGGAGACCAAATGACAAATAAAAACCGCCTGATAACTTGAAAAACACTTCGCCAGACAACCCAAACCACTCAGAAAGAAAATCTGGCCACGGGGAAATTTCTCTCAACTCGACCACGCAGGGTACTGGAGTGGGGCCTATCTAAAAATGGAAAAAAAATAAAAAAAAAAGTATTTTCTGGCTGCATTTTTTTAAATCTTATTTTAAAATCATCGATTTCAATTTTCATGGGATTATTTTTTCATTTACGAGTCTCTTAAGAATTATTCATTTAATTCACATTTAATTTTTAGGGGATGAATCCATTTTCTTGATATGTTTAATTGATGGAATAATTTTAGTCCATTTACAAAGTAAGGAAATTCAAGGTTTTTTAAAGGAATAATTTGCACCTTGGCAGCCGAAAAATACAGCAGAAATAGCAGTAAAGAATTATTGTAATAGGTGGTGAGTGATGAATCTATTTCGCAAAGAGGGGAGCTAAGGCACCCAAATGGGTACTGGGACACATATTATATTAAACAATTAATATCAGTTAAGGGGATTTACGAAAAGGTGTAGAGCTAAAGAGCAATATATTATAATTGTTATGGGTCCTTCAACGAAATGGTAAAGAGGGAAATCCGTTAACTAGCACGTCACCACCATAGAATAAATATCACATATATGGACCTGATACTTGAATGAATGAAAAAATAATTTTAGTAAAAAAATATAATTCGATCAAAATGATTCGACATGAGCTTGGCTCAATGTTGCCACCACGATGTGGAAGACACCCCATCCAATAAATTATCCCAATTACACCATTAGCCCAATTACACCATGAGCAACACGGGTCAGATGGCTAGTTAAAATTGTGAGCAACACGGGTCAGATGGCTAGTTTAAATTGTGTCAATGCTGCCACCATATGGATGGAAAATATATCACAAGAGGGGCATATGTTACTTTACTATTAGCGCAATAGCGCCATATCGTGGTGATTAAGTCGCAACATTCAAAATCTCGCACCTAGCGAGGGATTAATTGTTCAACGAAACGTCATAAAATGCAGAAAATATAGAAATATTAAAACTACCAGGTCCATAAATCGAAAGAATAATTTTAAGACCCGAAAAAAGCTTAGGTGATCAGCCTATGCCTTTTCCTGGGTATTAGGGTCCTTACATTCAACGCTCCACAGCTTCTGAGGTGGCCAATCTCAGAGACCATGGTCGTGAAATTAATTAAATATACGGGGTTCCACTACTTATTAATCACAACTCTTACCATTAGTTGCGTAAAAAATTCTACTCAATAAATATATGTAAATAAATTAAGTCCTCAAATCCTTTGCTCGACTGCCAGTCCATAAAACTCTTTACCGACGTGGTGGAACGATGTGTGATGTGATAGAAGTAAGCGTGTCCAACCATGCTTTAAATGGTGTTGAAGAGACTGATTTGTGGATATGATGGACCCGAGTAACGATGCAGTTCTCCTTCACATCACTCTTCTTCTTTGTCTTCATTTCTCTTCCTGAAGGTCAATTATATATGTCAGTTACATACACACAATGATAAACATACATCTCCGATATTATCATCAATATCTCTGTTATATTACTAATTAACTGTGGTAGTAGCTTTTATGTCACAGTAGAATTATTCCTGCGATGGGAAATGGGTTCGTTCCAGCCTAATGTAGCTAGCAAAGTGGAAAAAATAAAACCTTTCGCTCCGGTGTCATCGCTCAGGCCTCCCATGGTTGGTTGTCGACCCTGCAAGCGCCAATGATCTAAAAACAGCGGAAAATAGGTCTTAAATATAAAATGGCATAGTTAAAATATATCTAAAATGTTGAAAAATATAGAACATACGCACCGTTATGCTCATTCTGGCGCCACCTCGCGGTCCTGATTGTTAATGACCGACCGTGGATTCCATGGTTGCCTAAAAACAAAAACACAAATTAAATATTTAAGGAACTGAAGATCCACCTTTTTTTACTCGTGAATAAAACTCAGAATTATTTTCTACTTGGCCCTCCAAGGTTGCAGTCACTTCTTCGACTCTTCTTTCTTGTGGTGGTTGCTCTCCTCTTCATCTGCCGCATTATTCTCCTGGGCTGCAGCCTTCAAAAAAAAATAGCAACAAAGAACATAGAAAAATAAGATTTTAAGTCATAAATCTAATTTAACATACTTATCCAGGGTTGTTGCTGCTCCTCCCCAACTTCTTTTGTGGTGGGTGCTCCTCCTGCGTCCCCCGGCTGCCTACACCTGCATTTAAGCCTGTAACACACGTAACTGTAGCCTATAACACATGGTAGCCTATGGAAGGGGGAGAGGCTCGTAATTAGGATATTATAAACGGAGTTATCACATTCCTAGGTATTTACATTATTATAAGGGGGAATTAGTTTTATATTATATTGAGATAGTGATTATTGCATAGGAAGCTTTAAAAATTCACCCTCAAAAGGGTGTTCCATGTTATGCAGAGAAAATGGGACTTATGTAAAACGTTTAAGAACTGTTCAAAATTCAATCAGGCATTTCAGGGTTAATCATTAATTATTTTAAGCCCAAATCTTGCACAAACGGGACTTAGACACTATGTAATTGAATCAATGCCAACTCCCCCACTAGCTCTATCTTAGTTTTCTTCTCCATGCTCGGGGTCATAGGACCGGTTACTCCCGCGATGTCGACGTCTCGAACCACGCCGAAGACGTAGCTCTTGTGGTGGTTGTTGTCCTATTCATCTGCTGCATTATTCCCTTGGGCTGCGGCCTGAAAAAATTGAATAGCAACATAGAACATACAATTAATGGGATTTTGATTCATATAAACTAATTTAACATACTTATCGGGGTTGTTGCAAATCCTCCAGATTCTCCTCTCTTGTGGTGGTTGCTCTCATCTTCCTCTGCCGCATTCTTCTCCTTGGCTACGGCCTTGAAAAAAATAAATAGCAACATAGAACATAGAAAAAATAGGATTTCAATTCAGAAGACTAATTCAACACACTTATCCAGGGTGGTTGCAACTCCTCTCCGACTCTTCTCTCTTGTGGTGGTTGCTCTAAGTGTCTCCCCTTGCTGCTCTCTCCACCTGCATCTAAGCCTAACTGTAGCCTATCACACATGGTAGCCTAGGGAAGGGGGAGTGGCTCGTAATGAGGATATTAGAAAAATTAATAATTGAATAGGGAACTATCCCATTCCAAGGTATTTCCATTATTATAAAATGGAATTATATATTATATTGAAGAGAATTGATTGAAAATTGAATAAAAACATTAAAAAATCACCCACAAAAGGGTGTTACCTGTTATGCAGAGAAAAGGGGGACTTGTTTAAAACGTTCAAAAACTACTGGATTAATAAAAATCAATCGGGCATTTCAGGGTAAATATAAATTATTAAACATACAATGTTTAATATATCAATGCCAACTCCCCCACTAGTTCTATCTTACAGTTTTCTTCTTCATGCTCGGGGTCACAGGACCCAACTGTTGCTCCCGCGATGTCGACGTCTCGAACCACGCCGAAGACGTTGCTCGACGCTTCATGTGCGCCAGAGATTTCATCAGGGGCCCTGCTCCCGCGTTGATCGGCGCCTCGTCATCGAAGAGTTCATCTTCCATGGGCCGTCCTGTCTTTCCACCTTAATTATAAATGGTTATTACATTCACAAACAAGGCCGGATTTAGACTTAGTGTTGAAAACTGCAGGTAGTATCGAATGCAAGAAATATAAGCGATTTAGAACTATTTTGCTATTTTGTTATGTAATTTTTTATGTCCGTGGTTCTACCGTGAATATAATTTGATACCAACCTTGTATTGTATTGTCCTAGCCATCACATGCCATTGCTCTGTAAGGCAAGCAAGAAAAATTATGCATACAAAAAATACAGCGAAAAGCAACCGGGCCCGGTGCACAATACAGTCACTCAAACAACATAGAAGAGCAGGATCCAATTTCTTTGGCCATAGTTTATTCAGTATTAGGGAAAAATCGTACAATAAAAATGTACTGATTTCACCCGTTAGGGAAATAATGAACATCTTGGTAAACGTCTTAATTTTTATACATATTCCACGTTAAATGGAAATAATGACATTAAACATATTACATTTAGACATTGCATACAATAGTCCACATATGGTGAACACCATTTTGAAGTATAAATATTTGGCTTGCAGAAATTGAATCACACTCACACGAGAAAATACACTTTAAAGAATAATATTAAACTAATGTATTTAAACTACAATAACGGCCGTGTATTACTACCTAAGAGCTCTCTCACTAAGACAGAAAAGCAACCTTCCTCCGAAAAGAGTCTACACCAATGTGAAAGAAAGCCTGCGCCTGCTACCTTTCAACAAGGCAACATTTTTTCAAGCAACGTGTACGTTTGAACACGTTGTATGATTGGTTTGTTTCAATCAATCGATTTGGTTCGTAAGAAAAAGGTGATTGAGGATTTAGTAATTATAATTGAATATTGAAACGAGGAAAGAAACGATAAATAGCGCGAATGATGATGAGAAGCACGGGATAGAAATTTCGGTGTAACTGATGAGGATAAATAATTATTATATCCGTTATTATACGTGTAGAGGAAATGCCATGATTTGTATATATAGTACACTAGTCACTCGTTATATGCTAAGGATGCGAATACATCACATAGTATGAATACTTATTTCAAATTTAACGATATCCTCTGGTGTTTTTCTAGTACATAGCGCAAGTAACTAATTAGCTCTTTAGCACCACCTCGCGGATGTAATTTTCATAGCAGTTTGCTGGTGCTCTTCGAGCTACGAAAATGTGGTCGTTGCTCAAATCTTCTGGTGATAAAAACATACAGAAAGATGAATCAAATCATCTGGGCAAAAAGATCTTCGAAGATATCTGCCGAGTGTTCGAAACTTCTGATGCAACAATGTAAGTCGTTTGAGAGACTCGATG
The DNA here is from genome assembly GCA_013436055.1 of Halocynthia roretzi. NCBI lineage: Eukaryota > Metazoa > Chordata > Ascidiacea > Stolidobranchia > Pyuridae > Halocynthia > Halocynthia roretzi. The sequence goes on along the minus strand of QRAM01000536.1, from coordinate 18,057 downwards.
ATAGGTGAAACGCAGGGTCATTTTTGTAGTGTAACTCCTCCGTAACAACGGTAACGTTTGGGTTGCTCAGGTTAGGTTGAATAGGGTGATGGGTAGGATTAGCTCGCCTCAATGTTCGAGTTGACTTCATCTTATAAACTCTGTTCTTTTTTGCAGCGCTGGAATTGAAATTGTTCTGTCAGACGAAGATGAAAATGTATCACCTGTGATATTCGAACAAGGTCATATAGGAATCAAGCGGTGGTGTGTGCCGCTTATGTTCACATATGCATACAGGATGATGATTGATATAGGGAATTTGTCATCTGAAGAAGTCCTTAAGTTATCAAGGTGATTGTCTGACACATTGCTTGAAAAGTTGTAATAGTAATTATTCAGCGGTTAGGTGCAAGGAAGAATCTAATTTTCTACATACTAGTTCTAATTACAGAGACATAACAAGAAAATTTCTTTCTTGAACTTTACCATATAACATATGAAATAGACACTATAGTAGCACCAGTAGGAAATGGTTGGAATACTAATCATCGGAGTTTTTGCACCAGTAAGAAAATAGTGCAGTAATGATATGCTGCAGAAAATTATCTGGTGCCTGTTTAACAGTGCGTTGCCTGAAATTTACTGGTGTACCTGTACCAGTTAGCTTCATCTGATCCAATGATGTAAGTCGCTAGAAAATCACTGGTGTACCTGCAGGGCGAAGTCTCTTATCATTCCGCATTCCACTGTTCGTTGTCTGTCAAACACTACCTCAATTAATACACAATATTGTCCTTATTATTATTACAGATGTGTGGTTATATGCTGTGCTGATTGCACAAAAGCCTGGAACTTACGAAAAAGATATTTCCTCGGAAACCAGTCATCGCAAGTTGAACTAATCCGTGAACTTCATCTATGTCGTATGGTGCATTCAATCCATCCAAAAAGTTGTGAAACTTTCGCACACAGACGCTGGATTTTATCTCAGCTCTTCACAACGGTTCTGCGGCCCGATATAACGCCAGCTTCATCTTGTGACGACCTATGCAAATGTGTAAAATACACTTCGGTGAAAGAGTGGTTTGATATTGTACAGCTGGAACTAGATGCATGTAAATTGGCTGGAGAATTACAGACAAGCAATTATAATGCGTGGAGCCATAGATTGTGGGTGATAAATTTTTGTCTTGTAGGTTCAATGAAAAGTTGCCTGCAAAGCAATTCTAATAATTGTTCTGGTTCATCGATGCATGGAGAAATTGCAAAATTTCTCATAGCTGATTTAGAGAATTTGCTTAAATTTTCGGAAAAGCATGTATCGGATATTAGTGTGCTGTATTCCCTTGTATCCGCGTTATACCAATGCACAACATTTGTTTTAACAAAAAACAAGTTAGATGATCCACAATATCAAAAAATAACTTCTCTTTGGTTGTCCTTATTACATCACAATACCAGAATGATCGGTCTGTATGATGACGGACACGAAGCTTTGTGGGTTCACAGAAGGAACCTGTTTATATTTTTTCGAAAATCAGTGCTTCATGACAACACATGCAGTGGAAAATTGCTAAGCAATGGTTCAGAGATAATAAGAAACGAATTCACGATCGAGAAAGAAAGAGAAATTTGGACAGAGCTTTGTAAAAGTTCATCGCAGAATCGAGAAACGCAAAAGAAATTTGCACAGCAGCATTTGTCATTCATTGAAAAATTTCTTATATAAAATTTTGCAACTCCATGATTTATGGTATTGTAACATCGGTACAGAATGGAAATATATATGAATTCATAAAAAAAAGTAACATAATAGCGTAAGCAGGAAACACAGGCACCATGGCGACTAAATATATATAGAAAATTATATATATGAATGTGAAGAATGTCACTCAAGCTCTAACTACTTCAACAGCTTAATAGGAAAGGCATTTCTCAAATATGAAATAGGCCCGCTTAGGTTCAACAAATAAAATTATTCCGAAATCGTAACACTTTCGGTCCCAGAAATTTCGGATAAGGGATTCTCAACTGTATAAGATTATGTATATGAAAGTCAAGAAACTATTTCAACACCCTCAAAGGAAAGGCATTGATTATTACCATCGTTATAATACAGTAACAGGACATAATTACATGGCTACAAAGGTAATTGGGAAGACCTCCACCTCCTAACCTGAATTTACATTTGGAATAGGGGTTTCATAATGTGTTACCAAAAATGTGAAAGAGTGGGAAAATGGGAAAATAGGAGTGGGAAAATGTGAAAGAGTGGGTAACTCACTAGAAGTAGAAAAGTGAGTTTAATTTTCAGGCAATAATTACACCGTTTGCAAGGTTCGAAGTTACGAGTATTTTACTCTTTAATTTACATTAGCATTAGAATACCAAAAACTGTAGCTCATCGGCCTAAGCTCAGAGAAGTGCTTCGATACTGGATATGACCGAGAATAAACTATTTTGTATTGCAATGAACGAATAACCAAATCAATTCATCGGCTTGTAACACCGGTACTGTAAGCAAAATTATTATTATTAATATATATACTATCACCCAGCTCCCTTCAATTACCAAACTTCTGATTCACGACCGAGTTTTCAGGAACGGAACTCGCTCGTAAATTGAGGAAATGATGTGTGTATTCAGTAAAAGGGTATATAGAGAGAAGTGTACAACCTAACTTCATTCCTCGCACCACTTTTGCGTAAGTGTCGCAAGCTCGGCAGAAACTGCCCCGATTTCTTTCGTGGTTTTCTCATCAAGGTTAGCCGCTTGTGGGATTCCGTTCTCGTCCTCTTGGTCTAATTCGTCGTTCTTCAGTTTTGCTTCCAGTGCGCGGCGATGTTCCAGAAATGAACGTGGTTTTATGCTGTTTTTCACTTCGACAGGGCAAACATATTCCCCGCTCGTGAATTCGTATCCTGAAGAACCTGTAATGATACGAGGAATAGGAGATTACAGTTGAGAACCTTTTATCCAAAATCCGGGGGTTTGGAATCCTGGAAAAATAGCATAAAATGCTGACTTTTTTCCATTTTATCTACCCGCAGTGCTTTGTTTTTATACTTTACATTGAACTTAGTATCTGTACCGTGAAAATAGAATACATATGTGTGCTGTAACATTCACAACTTGGGTCGGGACTGCAATTTAACCTCTGATTGTATTATATGTAAAAAATTATACAAAGCTTCATTCCGGGTATATGTATAACTGAAGCATCATGCCACTAGCCAACCTACTGTAGGACCTTGTTGTTGTAGGACACTTTTTGTTAGCAGTGTGTTTAAGTTGTAATTACTGGGAAAAGATCATCACTGGCAAAAAGGGGTACAACTTATCTACGATTATATAGGGTGACAAGGTACACTCCATGATCCTTGATGGCATCGCATATCATCATCCAAATACTCACTTCACCTCATTGAAATGTATATTTTCAATAGAATTAATCTCACCTGCTGTATTGGAAGCACGAAATGGTCTCAGTGGAGCAAAACTTCTTCTTCCTATCTTCACTTTAGCTGTTATACTAAGTCCAGGAGAACTATGCGGCTGGTGGCGTTTAAGTTTGACGTTTTCGTCCAAAATCAGGTTTTGAAACTTCGTGGATAGGTGGCGCCGGAGCAGCGATTTCGAATTCTGGATGTGTAGCAGGGAGGCGAGGGTATCGCCTGTAAAGTGGGGTTCCAATACCATCAGAGACCCATGCACACCACTACCCCTTAAATTGGGAGCGTATTCTGCAAGGTCAATTGACCGTAACCACTCCATGACTCTGTGATTGGTCCAAAGGCAAACTTCTTCATTTTCATTGTCTGCCGGTCGTCTTCTAAGCTTTTTCGGGTCGAAGTTCAACTTACGAAGAGTGTAGATTCCCTGTCGTAGACTCAGAGTATGCAAAAGATTAGTTATGCGTAATCTCTGTAGATCGGAAAGAGTTAAATTGTGAAGCATTCTTCCATCTATACAAGCTTCCTCAAAAACATCCTTGTACTGGGGTAAACCAATGTCATCCAACCATTTCGCTACCCACACATGGTCCATTCCTGCCCCGCTTACTTCACCCTCTTCATCTTCCCCTATAGCTTGTAAGGAAAGCAATAATTTCTTTCTGTGTAAGGGGTGATGAATACCCAGATTTTTTTCAAGGTCATTATTAGTAGCTTGCAACAAAGTAGCCCCACTTTTTACCCAGTTTCTACAGTTTGGTACGTACGAGACCAGGCCAATGCTCTCCAACCAGTCGCATACCTGTTCCGTTTTCCATTGAGAGAACGGCAATTTTGATTGCTCAGTCCCTTCAGGTCTATTTTCCCTCGACCAACCTCCAATCCTAGGTCCAACTGTGGATCTCAGGCCGGACCGCTGAAACGGGCTGTCTGCCGTGGCGTTACCCGTCGCCTTACCGTTCCAAGTCGCATCGCCCATGTCTTGCAAGGTCGTGGAGTTACTTCGTCTCAGTCGAAAGCTTTTAAAAAATTTCCTAAACCCGTGTTTTTTGCGATTTGAAAAGTTTGACTGTTGGTCGACCTGAACGTCCGGCGCCTCCGGCTCTTGTGACTCCTCCGGCTTGGCTTTTTCTGTCACGGCGAGATTAGGAGTGCTGCTCGACTTAGGGGACTTTTGTTCACTCTGCCATTGGTTCTGAGGTGAGTTAGGTGACTTCTTCTGTGGGCTCGTGGTTAGTCTTTCATTGATACTATCCGAGGTCGGCATAATTCTACTATCGTGTAACTTCTCAAAACTCCTACATCGACCTTTGACCCCGGCCTCATGGTTTATCGGAGTCGAGGTGCTACAAGGCTCCAAGACCTGGCGTGGCGTGCCAGGTGAGCCAATGATGCCGGTGAAGTGACCAGGACTGGAAGCTTTTAGAATAGTTTGTATGTTTTTTCTATCTATCTGAAATTCGTCTAATTTTGAATCCGGAACATCAGGATTGATATTTACTTGCACAGCTACATCAGTATTCGAATACAATTCCTTCTGTTTCTTTTCCTTACAGATTCGTTGCTTTTCTTGAAGCTCATATTCGACCAGTTGGACTTTAAGACTCGAAAGATGTTTCATTAGTTCAAGAGATTCGTTTTCATGTTTCGTTCGCACCGAAATTTCCTCTTGCAGAGACCTTTCGGCCGAATGAAGTTTCTCTTTCAATTCCTTTGTGGAATTTTCAGAATCTTTGAGATTTTCTGACTGTAAATCGACCTGGTCAGCCAACACACTCACCTGAAACATTGAATGGGTGACTTTAGAAAAAACTGAAATCATTCTATTGTTTAAAGTTGAAAAGTGTTTAGGTCTGGGCTTCCCAACGGATTGACCCCCTGGGGTCCACACCGCGATTACATGGGGTCCAAAAAAATGTTGAATTATATTAAAATGGTGCATGAAATTTGTTAGTAAACTGAATTATCCTTTTACGCTTTTATCAAATACTAAGTACACTGAGAATAAGCGTGAATTGAAGTTTGTAAGAGTGAATTTTGTTGAGCTAATATTATTTGTTAGCAACGTCATTCGTGCGTGTTTTAGTGTGATAATGACTCTCTCTATTCAGTTCCTGATATACTAACTACTCACTTGTAACGTCAGACTTCTGTTTTCATTGACCAACCTCGTTGTCTTCTCGCTTTCGTTTTCCGGTTTCAAATTCTCCACTCTGAACAGTTTTTGATAGAATTCAAGCGTCCCTGGAGAGAGATGTGTTAGAAGTCGTTCGATCCCGTTCCCACTAGTTATCTGTTCCGCTTCGATCGTCATTTTCATATCGTCTAGCAGCTGAGAAATCCCTTTGAAACCAGCTTCAAAATCATCAATGTTATTCACATATTCATTATCATCCAGAGCCGCGGAACCTTCTATTATACTGTCAAATTGCTGCAAGGCATCTTGTAGCATGTCGCTGGCTGCCTGCCGGTTAATTATCGAAGAATCCATAGTTTATTTTCCGTTTCAAACTCGAAAAATAAACAAAATATCCAACAAGACTAAATGCTACGGTAATATCCCATCCGCCTAACGATGAGACTAATAACATTGATGGTTAAAATTACATCCTCCGAAATCGAATAACATTTGAAAACCATGGCACATCATAGAAGAGGATCATAAAAGAGGATCGCCTAAGTGAAGGAGTACATGAAAAATATTCGTTTCTCCGGGTTATGTATCGATTTATATTTGCCTAATCACACAAAATTTATACAGAAACATCCTGTTAGCATATTGACCATTTTGTGAAATTGTTAGGTTGATAAAAATAGGTTAACATTGAAAAATTCGCAAATAGAATAGCGATAACTTTGCAGCAGCGAATTTTACTCTTTACACACGTTCCGTACCCACTTTAACGCCAGATGGCGCAAGAGATCAAATTAGGTAACCAATGTTTCTACCGCTAGATTTCCGCTACCGTTTATAAGCATAATATTAACTATTCATTCACGTATTGTTATACGTGGAAATAACGATTGAGTCAATTTTCCATTGCGAAAACTTCCCTGCAACGAACTGATAGAATCACAGTGTAGTAAGCATTGAATGTGTGTGTATTACGGCCACCGTTTAAGAGTGCTTGTGTGTACAGATGTCCGTGTTGCTATACATTGCTACAGTCACTATCAGTGTTAGATTGAAACGTTGGTTTGTGGGTGGACCCACGCTATTTTTGTGGGTGTTTCCAGGGGCTATTTCTATGTATAATCAGTATTAGCATAGGCGGATTAACAGGGTAGCAAGTGTACCAAATGCTACGGCCCCCGCGTTGTTAAGTTTATTCCACTTCTGAGTTTAAGTTCGAGTAATATATATTTGTAGTAAACATACTACAGCAAAAGGAAAATTTTACTGTGTACTGTAATTAAATATTGCTGGGGGCTCACAGCCGAGGGGCCCATGCTGTCTTGCATGCATTTGTTCGCGTTGCTCGCCATGCGCTTTTCAAATTTTTGACGTGTCGGACGAAAGTCGTAAGTAGACAATTGCCCGTGTATACCGAGATAGACTCAGACTAACCAAAGCTTATCTGTCGAGGATCAGAAGATACAGGAAAATGGTGAATTTAAAAGTAATAAAAATATCGTTTATTCAGTAAAAGATGAAGGACAGTAGTACAGCAAGTCTTGAATAAACTTGTTTAACGTTTATGGGAAAAATATGTAAAATGAAAATACGTAAAGTCTACGATAACCATACAAACATATCACAATAAACAATCGTACGAAAGCGCTCATCGAGTGTTACTGCTAGAGCGCTATGTTTAAGTNTTAGTCTGATTGTCATTCTTAAACTACTGATTTATTGGGAATAGGAGATACCTAATACTCAAACTTGTAATCTTAATATAAATATTAACCCTTTCACTACAGTATATACAGTATGTAGCAAGTGATAATCTTAACCGTTCTTGTAATCTGACAGCTTGTAAATTATCGCAGGGTTGGTATTGTGACTATTGAATATTAACCCTTTCACTGCAATATATTCTAGTCTATAATCTTGGCGTGCAGATTATGTAATCGCAATGTTGATAATGTGATTTTTAGTTAATTCTTTTTGATTGACAATTCGTTTTCAAAACATAACATTATCTAGTCAGAAGTTTGTGCCGGTTCAACGTAGTTCTTATTTTCTTGCTTTGGTTTGAACATAGACAACCACACTGACGCGTGACGGCACAACCACAAAATTCATTCATGTGTGGAGCCCTCGCCCGGTTTGCGTGAGAAATAGAAGTTGAGTCAGTCTGTAATTGAGCATTTTCAAATTCATTGTTGTCGCTGTAGGTTTCAGCTTGTAGTAATAGAATTCCAGTGAGTGAGAGTATGTCGCCATTGGAGTAAATAGTAGTTTATTGTTATTAATCAAAGTTACTTTTTGTGATGTGGATTTTCAGGGTTTAATCAGCGTAAATATAATGGAGCAGTTGTATCTCAAGATTTAGTGCGTCTACTATATTTAGGCAGCAGTTCTTATTCCTGTTTCTAGTACTATGATCGATGTAAGATGTTTGGACAGGCTGTGCTGTGCCATAGGGTCTACGTTTCTTAGAGACGTCACTGCCTTATTAGCTTTAGCTTAGCTTCTTAACCTTTTTATTGATCGGCACCCTCTTGAATCTGAAAAAAAGTTCTCGCACCCCCCCCCCCCTTGAAAAATGTGTTTCTATTTTTATATTAAAGAAGTTACATTTATTGCAAGATAATTTTATTGGAAAATAAATACATCCATATATACATATATCCACATATACTGTATATGGAAAACTTCCTCCCTACGAACGTATAAGAAATAACGGAAATGCACTCTATATACCCTAACGCTGGAATAGGATAGTCAACCTATCTGTTTATGTAGGCAGAAAATGAACTATTAACTTATCTATTGTAATACATAAAAATAACGCTCGAGTTAATTTCCTATTGCTGGAGCTTCCCTGTAACGAACTGATAGAATCACAGCGTAGTAAGCATTGAATGTGTGTGTATGAAGGTTACCGTTGAAGAGAGCTTGTGTGTGCAGATGTCCGTGTTGCCATACTTTGCGAGAGTCAATATCACTATCAGTGTAAAACGTTGGTTTGTGGGCTTTAGTGGGTTGTAGGGAACTTCCCGGGAGTGAAAAGCTATTTTATTTAAAATCGGTTCGAGCATAGGCGGATTAGCAGGATAGCAAATGCTATGGTCCCCACGATGTTGAGTTTATTGTAGAGTTTAATCCACTATTATATATATTATATGCTATACTATACTATATTTTTATAGTAAACACACTACAGCAAAAGGAATAACTATACTTTTCAACTATGCTAAATCATTTCTCGACCAAGTCAACAGCAGTAATTTTAATTCTTGCCAAAGATGGGGATATTTATTCTTTAGATTCTAAAACCTTGCTAATAAATATGCTGTACATGTTCAAAACGTGATACAAATGTGAACATATAGCGCCCCCTGATCTCTCTGTTCGCCCTTTCAAGAGCTCACAGCTCCCACAGGGGTATAATCACGTTAAGAACCACTGATATACGGTTAAGTTGATTAATTTTGAACAACCCTAGGTTAACAATTATAATTTCTGGTTGGAATCTGCTGTAAAAGGAAGAAATAGAATTGAAAATACTTAACTTTATTTAAGGAAGACAATATAACCCATCTGCAGTTGGAAAATATAATCAGATAGACTACATGCTATAATATCAGCACTATCGTTCCCGTAAGAACATTAACTTTATGTCCCTGTATCTAGATAGAAACATGACAACATGTAAAAGCGTATTTGTATTGAATCTACGCGCTGAACAAACTTACATAGTGAAAGAAGTGTTTGCGAATGACAGGAATGTTTGTTCTCTAAATATGAATCGAAGTAACGCGAACAAAAGCTCTCCGACGAAATAATTACGACCAAGTCTGACAATATACCAGATACCAGATCCATTCAGTATAGTAGAACAGCAACATCATGGCCACAGGCCCTGTTAAAGTCAGTTAAAGTCCTCAGATTATGAAAGAAATACCTTGAATAATATTATGAACGTGCAGTTGTAATTTTCTTGCACTGCCATAATTTGTAAATTAAAAGAATAGTATTGCTGGTGATTTTTTTCGATTTGGTTCTTCTTTCTGAAGCGTTCCTGTTGTATAATGAATGTACAACATGATTTACCATTCAGTAATTTCGTACTAAAATATAACATTATATTTATATATCAATGAAATTATATTCTACTTACAGTTACTTCATCGTTTATATAATCTTTTGATATATGTGGTCATTATGGTCAGCTGTCCAGACCAAAACCAGTTGTACTAACAAACCGATGATTGGTTCGAATTATAGTAGTAGGTAACTGAAAATCAAAAAAATACTTATAAATAACAAGTTCTCTGTGTATTGTGTATTTAAAACCGTTTTATTTTCATTATTATCAGATTATTGCATTAGAGCTTTCTTGTAAACCCAGCACGGTAGACATGAAAAAAATCCGACGTTTCTTTTCACGGATAGGTAATATTAATAATGTATATTGAATTCAAATAGGATGATAAATATTTTAACATGGTCGACGGATTGTAGGTTTGAATAAAAATACTTTCTGATGGTGTTGTTCAAAGGTCCCCGAGCCATCTACATCCAGATTTATATGTAACTTTAGCAATAACAATTTAGCAAGAATTCTATTCCAAAATCTATCTCTTTAATTTAAAGTATATATTAGAATAAAATAGGCAATCTGACATGTCTTACCGCTGAGGTATCTCCATCATTGTAAAAAAACAATAACATTTGTTATTACAGGAGCATGTAGGGCAAAGAAAGCAAGCACTAAAAAAGCAACAAGACATGGGTATACAGGTGTAAGTGCTGTAGTTGAAGAAGTCACACCTGTAACAGTATCACATACAAATGAACCAAGTATGTTTAATGAACCATATTATCTGTAACTATATATTTACAGATGATGCAATATGTTTTATCGTTCAGGTCACATCGAGGCTGGGACTCTTATCCAGAATGCTGATGACGTAATAGCTCATGCTAATGATGATGATGTAATGGTAGCTGCACAAGATGCAAAGATTCACACAAAGAAAGCAAGTAGTAGAACTGCAAAAAGACATGGGGAAACAGGCGTAAGTGCTGTAGTTGAAGAAGTCACACCTGTAACAGTATCACATACAAATGAACCAAGTATGTTTATTGAACCATGTTATCTATATATATATCTATATTAACATATAACACAACATGTTTTATTGTGCAGGTCACATCGAAGTTGAAACTGTTATCCAGCATGCTGATGAGGTTATAGCTCATGCTGATGATATAATGGTAACTGCACAGGATGCAGAGATTCGCGCTGAGCATGCAAAGGTTCACGCTGAACATGCAGAGGTTGACNTGCCAATGTTCGATCTCAACATGCAAACATCATCAATCCACAAAATGTTCAAGTTAATCAAGGTACAGTTCCTTGTGTTAGAAATTTAATAGATTCCATACGTTGAACACTTTCTTATTTGTATTTAAATGGCGTAAAGCTCATGATAGCATTCCATATGCATTTTGTACTGATGGCAATGTAAACTGGTAGTACAGGGAATTTTGGCAAATCATAGCCATGAATTTTCCCGGTCAAACAGAGGTCACTCTCTTATGTCTTTGAAGCAGCGCGAACTCTCATTAACTTCAGTTAGACTAGTTTTATATTCAAATTTGAAGTGATTTTATATAAGGGTTACTGAGGTGCATTAAGTTCATAAAAATGTTAATATTATTAGTAATAAATAGTGTGAACGGCATTCATTATTTCGTCTGGATTAAAAGAGGTTCCGGACCACGTGTTGCTGAAAAATCTTGTAATAAATCCGAAACGTCTTGATGGTTTATAATGATAATGGTATCAAGCTTCTCTTGTCGGACAGATCTTCTCTGAACATTGATATTGATATTGATGTCAACCGACTCTTGGAGATTCTTATTATCTGCTTGTTCTCAGTTTTGTCTACCTTTATTAATTACGCTAACAGACTAGCATTGTATAAAATTATTGTTTTGATTTCAGAGATTGACACTTTGATCCAGCATACTGATGAAGTTCATGCAGAAGGTGCTGGTGCGGTGATTCATGCTGAAAATGTTGGCAATATCCAAGGCGGAGTCATCAACGTTCACATGCAGCCACGGGAAATTCCAGAGCTAAGCGAGGAGGATATCAGTGAGTTTTTCCTTTCATACAAAACAATATAAAAATTAAAAGGAACTTTCCCAGCAACTAACTAACTGGCAGAACGTCCCGACCTTTCCCAAGTAAACTAAACTTAAACGTAAATTTGTTGCATTTTTTGGCGTCTTTCCGTTGGCTGCTCTGCGTATTCACGAGTCCGATATTTGAATCTGGTTGGAATAACACTTGCGTTTGCATCTATGACGTCATGGTGATTAGCAAATGCATGGGTAGCCAATGGTATTATTCAGGATAAGGAAAAATATGATGTAATTGTGAAGGAAGGATGCAATGAATGTTGAGTAATAGGGGTTTTTGTACGTTATCTCGTTAACGTCAACAGTAAATGTAAGATATGTTGACTTGAATGAACAGCGATGCATTACTGCTGTAAATTGATATTTCTTCTATTTTGTATGCATCATTAATTAGTCGTAATTGGAGAAATAATTTGAAATGCAGAGACAAAGGAACATTCAGTAATGTACGTGTCCGTACAACCACGTGCTAACGCCAATGTGAGAATGGTGAATGTAATATGTATCGACCGAATGAACAGTCCCTGTGTATTGACTAAATGATGTACTGTGATTCTTAATCTTTTTTTAGGATATTTGCTTGAGCTTGCGTCCACCTCAGCTCATACTATACTTACCTTAGTGATATTCCGCTAATATAAAAATATCAGTTTTAACATTTGACGAACAGAACCTCGAGTCTCCCCTGTCACTTAACTGTAATCTTTTTTGCGGCTCGAGATTTGCCGCATTTTCTAGTACGCTGAATCATTTCTCGACACAGTATAGGGATTGATGAGCTAATGCCTGGAACTCTGCTAAAACATAAACTGTACATGTTCAATACGTAATACGAATGAAACACCTAGTGCCCCTCATAGGGCTCCCTGATCTCTATCTGCCCCTCAAGAGTTCACGGCGCCCACATGGGGGCGGTACAATGGATACTTCCTAAAGAGAGTGTAGCACAATGCCAATGTTCGTCAAATTGAAATTTTTCTGCCGTAATTCTTGACACCAGAATTTCATAGGTTCGTGTAAGGGCACTGCAGAAAAGTTTCCCTTGTACTTTGCTATGTACTCATAAGTCTCTCGTTTAGGCGGCTTTGTATTTAGTAACTTGTTGTACTGTAGTACTTTACTGTAATTCTCATTTCATATTTACAGACTGTTTATTCATTTGTGTCTCCCGAAATTACATTTCCCACAGACTACGGTAATAAAGCTTATATTAACCACGTAATGGATGGAGCACAGTAATTACTATTACAGCAAGATAATACGAATAAACGCGAAGAAACACAACGTAAGATTTCTAGAATGAAAAAAATTCGTTCGTTCAGAAAAATCTGTTCTTCACTTCAGATAAACTTGTGAAAGAATTTTGCGAAAGTGTGAAGAAAAGATCTCTACAAGAAACGAGTGGAGGAGTCGCTGATAGTTATAGAGAGCAAAATCTCACTGAACCGGGAGAAGAATTTACTCCACAACTGAAAATAATAAAGTTTTACATAGGTGACTGGGTTCCTAAAGCGACGAAGCTAGCACGAGGTCAGAGAGTCAAAAACTTTTTTACCGGAAAGAAATTGGAAAGAGAAAACGAAGAAACTAAGGAATATGTAAAAGAAAATGTTCTCACGTTAGAAGAGAATCATAAGGAAGGAAATGACATTTCAAAACATGAGATATTGCAGTTCATCGAAGAGAAGGGGTATGCCTCGGTCAGTGCAGAGAAGCAAGAGAAGGACAAACTGAAGATGGATTCACAGAGATACAAAGCTATCGTTGGTCAAGCTGGTTCAGGAAAGACTACGCTGATGAAACGACTTGCTCGTGATGTTATTCATGGAAAACTTTTGATTCGGAAATGCGAAAACGAACCATTCAAATCAGAACTCGTTCATTATCTCAATATTCGAGATATTCCAGTCGAAGAGAAAATCACACCATGTGATCTGCTGTTTGGCAAAGTGATGGCGAGTGTGAAGAAAGATTCGATTATTCATGGATTCGAATGGCTGCAAAACAATCAGGATAAGGCTGTGTTTTTCTTCGATGGATTAGATCAGGCAACTTGGAGTCTTCACGGAAATTCCAATCCAATACGATATGAAGATGAAGCAAGTACTTCAACTATCATGGAGAATCTCCTCGAAGGAAATCTATTTCCCAATGTCTTGATCATCATTTCATCTCGGGAGCATGCTCTCTCACCACTCAAAGGGAGTCTACGTCCGCATCAGATTATTGGACTTGCTGGATTTACAATGGAAGACAGGAAGCAGGTTTTTATTGGGCTTGCAGGAGAAGATGGAGAGAATTTATGGAATCTCATGTATACTAAATCTCCAGCTCTCGTTCTTCTAGGCTCGATTCCTATCTTCCTCGTGTTCATTGTGATCGTTTATAAATTCGATAAAGAGAATCCACCAGATACCATGTCAGGAATAATAACGAAAATTCTGGAAATATTCATGCAATCAGACCACGCCCATGAAAGAGAAAAGATCATGGAAACTCTTGAAGGGCTCAAACGAATGGCTTTCAAAGGAACCAAGGAAGGAAGAGTGTTATTCAAGCACAGAGATCTTAAAGAGTTCAATCTCATTCCGAAGTCAGTCCGTGATCTCGTAGTTTTCGTTCCTGGTTCACCCCTGCTTGGCAAAAATCTCATGGATGGTCTTTCCGTCTTTTCTTTTGTCATCAGTCAATACAGGAACTTTTGACCGCCCTTTGCATCATTGAAAAGGATCTCGAAGCATTCACCAAGTTCGTGAATGAAAGCTTGCACGAAGATCATTGGTCAGTAGTGAGAAGATTCGTTTGTGGAGTTTTGCTGAATGACGAAACGTACAACAGCGCAAAAGAGGAAGATCTTATTGATGGTTAGTAGTTTCTTCAACGTAATGAACCAGCTCTTTAATTTTTTTGCATCCACCTCATAATAATAATTTTGCATTGTATGGGGAACAAACATAATTTATAATGAAATTTTTAGTATTGTAGTTAGGTTGTACGACGTTTAAAGTGGTTTACCGTTCTACATCATGTGAATTGCATAAAATAGATCGTATATAGAAGTCTACAAGGCCGTATTACATATTACCCTTGGTAGCTATTATGTAATAAATTATGAATTCCCTTAAACATATTACATTGGATTTTATTCTAGTTTCTGAAGTCCATAGTAAAAAGGAAATTTTGAAGCGGAGTCTGAGCAAACAGCTACAAAAGAGTTCCGAAGTCCATCGTAAAAAGCAAATTCTGAAGCAGAGTCCGAGCAAACAACTACAAAGCAATAATTTGAAATACAGAAAGCAACTTGAGTTATTCGCTTCTCTTTATGAGAGCAATGACAGCGAGTTCATTCAATCCAATGTTACTGAGATCAACATTGAGAATCAAACTCTTGCACCAAATGATATGCACGTGATATCATCAGTGCTGCGTCGATGCTCGGAAGTAACACAGGTCAAGTTGAAGAGCTGCAGCCTCAACTCCGAAACTGTCAACATTCTCAATGAAGGATTACAATCATCTCAAGTAAAGGTAAATATGGTTTTCAAATATTCGGTACATCACTTAATTACTTCAATCGACTTGATATGTGAGATCGCCCTCTCGGTGTTTGTTTAACATAAGTATCATGTGAAGGCAGAGCCAGAGTCAGGTTTACTACAGCACAGTGGATTATAGGTCTCTGCTCAAGTCTTATATATCTTTATTTCATTTCTAGATCAATCGAATTGATGTCAGTGAAAATGACATCACTGATGACATGTTCATCGTTTTCTGTTCAATCATTCGTCAATGTCAAGTGAAGGAGATCGTCACGGATGACTGCACAATAGAAGAAGTTGATGGAAATTCGAAGGTCAGACTCAATATTGAACTAATTCTTGTGAAGATAAATGGAAATCCTCCTGTCCTTTTCATTATCAAATATGGTAAAAGAGTTTCACACTTATATCTGTGATGTCATATTAACTTATTTTAACTTTCCGAGAACTAGTTTATTCTGTTCATTTAGTTATGTTCAATCAACCCTCCGATAATTTTTTAAATTACCTTTATAATAATAATCAGAGCACATCGGTTTCCTTTTATCTATAAGTAATTAATCAGAGCATTCATGAATACTGTCTATTTGCCGTTAAATGGAACTTGATTTGAATTCAGGTTGGGCGACTTTCTATTGAGAGACGAAAGTTGGGAGTTCAAGAAATGTCAGCACTCGGGTCTGTTCTACGTCATTATGACGAAATGGATGAAGTTGTGATGGAGAGTTGTGAATTGCAAGCAGATGGAATGAAATGTTTCTTGGAAGCAGTTGGTGTTATCAAGGTTAGATCATTCCTGGAGATATAAGATAGAGAGATCTTCCTAAAAACCCTATTAACCAGTTGTGATCTAGTAAACAGGATTGATCTAGTACTGTATACCTCAGCATGTAATCATATACATCCCATAAACATGATACTACAAATTGCTAAATCTTCTGCATCATTTTCACATGTTAGATTTAAGTGAAACCAACGTTGCGTAACTTGCATTACGGGCCCAAGGAGAACTTTATCATAGTCTTAGCCAAGTCCTTAGCAATGATTTATTTTTGTCTAATGGGTTAATACAGTACCTCAATGTTTATGTTCTTTTAATGCATTTAGATCAAAATTCTTGATGTCAGTGGGAACGAAAACATGGGAACAGGTGGTTGCAAAACGATCGGATCCATTGTTTACAAATGTCAAGTCGAAGAATTGAATATGCGGAGCTGCAACTTATCAACAGATGAAATCAATGGTTTACAAGAAGGTCTGGCTGATTCAAAGGTACAAAATCTGTAAATTCTCCTGATCTCGAATTGAGCAGAGCAAACTCCTGATTCTCCAATTAATTACAAATGGGAGCAGCTGTCTCTAATAATATGAAGTTGTTTACTATGTTCTCATCATAATTGAATGTGGGAAGACCTTAGAGGAGGCAATTTTTTCCCACGGCTCAATATAAAATGACGTGCAACCATTATGAATTTTATGTAAGATTAGGGCATTGTATCTCGCTGGATTCCTGAGAAAAACCATTCGGAGTTCGACCGATGTTTCTACGTTCAAACTGCGTATGTAGTAACAGTTCAGAGTTCGAACACTGTATTAGCAAAAATTCGATTAAATTATCAATTCCTTGATAAAAATAAATTCATAACAAACTTGCGAATGTTACGAAAAAGGAAGATCATACCGTACTACTCCATCATTGCTGAGTGCAGGAGGTGAATGCCACAAAACCTTCCTCCTAATATAAACAGTTGTTGTGGTTATTGCAACAATGCACAGCGGTCAAATAGATATATACTGGTTCAGTTTTACATTGAAAGATAATATTCATTGATATTTGTTATCTTTTTTCATAATCAGATCAAGGTATTGGAATATGACGTGCCATATAGGCCTTCGTGGGACTACGTGCAAGCAATTGTAGATCTTGTCCATCTATGTCATCCGGAAAAGTTCGTGTTGTGGCATAGTGTTCATCTGTCATCCAATGACGAAGTTTTAATCAAACGAAAAGCTCTAGATACAGAAGTAGTTTTTGAGGAATAATCCTTCCTTCTTATAATTCGAGTGCGAGATCGAGATCGTAATTTTTAAATTTCCCGGATATATCGAAGACATAATCATTTTAAAGCAAGACATTATTTATATTATACAGTAGAATCTCTACTTGCACTGTCTCAACTTATGCAAACTTAATTATACTCTGATAACAACAGCGAAAATGTATGGGAATGTGATGTCTTGTAAATATGTTCTGTTTGTTTTTCAATCTATTTCAGTCAGATTATCTGAATGCATATATTCAAGTACAGTGTAACCCCGATTTAGCGTTAATTGAGATATAACGCGAAGGGTCATTGGACCTTTTTTATAATTAAACACTAGAAAGCCTCCCGTGTCTCTCGTTTTTCTGTCCTCATCAACCAGTCCTCAAATTCCACTTACCGATCTCAGTCATTAAAGGGTCGCCTTAACTTTCTCCGTGCTTGAACAGTTCTAAAACTAATATTGCGCAATATCAAAAGTTTATAATAAGTTTTAAATAGCCATTTTGCATGCTTCTCCTACTCAGAGAATCTAAAAGACTGGTTCATGGCACCTCTCTCAAACATTTATGCAGTTCTATTTTCTTTGAATAAAGAGCAACACTGGGATAATCCTCTATTATTTATATAATTTCACTGAACGGGTTCAGCATTGTATTGTGATGGTCTTGTATTTCTAGTGTCTGGCAAATTATACTTTAATTCGTCGTTAGATGGCGCTTGA